>CM060290.1:2468304-2732379 GCA_030684275.1 Acipenser oxyrinchus oxyrinchus
TCTTCGGTTATAATGTTCATATTGTGTGTCCCCCGAGACCCGCATTATAGCAAGGGGAGTCAATGTCGTGCATTTTAGTTACTACGTGATTCATGATTGGCGAATTCATCATACTGTACAATGACGTAACATTGACGTATTAGTTTGCAGTCTATTATTAACATTAACCCTTTGCAGTCCTATTTCCCATTACAAATGTTCCTTTCCTGTCCGATGTCATACACAGGTCCCTAGTCGTTTTTTTCTCTGGAAAAAGCCAAGAAAAGCTTTCAATGGCCGAGAGAGGCCGAGAGAAGCCGAAAAAAAAATGAGGCGGATCTGAGCAATAGTCGCTTCTCCAAAGACTGCTTCCTCATCTAGCGCTCAAAGAAAATCGCAGACATTTGCCAAGCTTTTTGAGATGTTATAGTAATAAAATAATGACTTGGATAGCATTATTGAGGAGTTTTCTAATAAATCAAGTGATCAGGAGATGATTTATCAGTATGCACTACTATGAAGAGATATGTGATAAATACAGCGAACAAGGGGTGGGGCGGGACTGGAGATGCAGTACTGAGTGTCCTGTTGATATGAAGTGACTTTTAAACCTGTTTTTCTGTGAATAAAATTACTTTTTCATGTAAAATAAACAGCTTGTGTGAAAATAAAGTAAACCTGATGTGCCTGACAGACGCTGAATAAAGGGACTGCAAAGGGTTAAAAATGCAGACAGCTGACAAATAAAAAAAAGGTAAATTCATTTCAACAGAGCTACAAAAATGGTACATTGCATGCAGATGGTGACATTTTGCCAAACACTTTTTGAAATGTAAATAGTGAAGTTTTAATTGACTGAGCGAGTGCTTTGCTATCTTTTGATTAAGTTAAACATAAATGTTCCATTAACAATTACTTTCTCCGCTTTGACTGTCTCGCAGGACGTTGTGAGTCTTTGGGTCAAGCAAGACACACAACTTCCCCGCTCCTCCTACATTGTGACAAACTCAGAACTGTACTTGTAATTTGCCCAAGCATCAATGTTTTTCAACAAAACTTTCAAGAAGTATTGTAAGGTCCCTTGGGTCATAGAATAGCATTTTTATACATGTATCTCTCAGCAGAATACATCATAAAAACTACTTTAAAAAAAAGCGGAAAGTTTGATTGGTTTCTGGAGTACTTTATAATGTTCCCTAGAGTGTTCTGGAAAAAAAGGATACCATTTCCAAGATGCTACTGTAAAAAATAGATTCTGTGAATTTTTACAGGAAGTGAGTCAAACAACGCCTGGTCCTGGTGGAGCATCCCACTGAAAAATGCTTGGTCCTGAAAGGGTTAACAGTCATTGGCAAAGCAAAGAATCCACATGCATTTAAAAATGTAAACATGAATGCTTTTCCTGTTAACTACAAATCACAGGGCAAAGCATGGATGGACATTGCTCTGTTTCATGATTTGTTTTTTTTCATACATTTGTGCCAAGCAAAAGGAGCCATCTGAATGAAAACATCTCAGCAAAAGCTATCTTTTTGATGGACAACTCACCCGCTCACCCTGATGACAGATCGCTTACCTCACAAGACGGTTCAATATTCAGTTTATTTCTGCCTCTAAACGTAACTTCTCTTGTGCAGACTATGGACCAAGGAGTTCTGTAGAGTCTAAAACGACACTATAGCCAACATCTTCTTAATCACCTACTGATGTCAGATGAAGCATTTGAGAACGAAGGCAGCATGTTAACAGTGGATGAAAGTTAATATCAAGGATGCTGTATATGGGCTAGTAGATGCACGGGAAGACATCCCCAGGTCTAATTTATAAAAATCATGGAAATTATCGATGAGACTCAGAAGAGTAAACTTGCAGCTGCCACAATAGCATTGGCAGCCGAAGTAGAGGCATGTTCTTGTTGATCTCCTCCACAAGCTGGTTGCACAGAAGTTGACAAGCAGGATGTTGCAATTTGGTTAAAATAAAGGATGCAGCTGACCTGGACATCAGTTACTGGACGATTCAGCAATCATACAGTCTGTGCTTCATCCCAAAGACTCTGATAGTGAAGATCCCGTTGAAGAAAAGTCGGCTGAAAAGTGTTCTCACCGCGATGCTGCGAAAGCGGGAAATCTCTTCTTACAATGCTTGGAGCAGCAGTCTGATACAGACCCCAACGAGCTGCTGTTGATGAAGTGGCTACGGAGCAGTCTGATACATACCCAAACGAGCTGCTGTTGATGAAGTGGCTACGGAGCAGTCTGATACATACCCAAACGAGCTGCTGTTGATGAAGTGGCTACGGAGCAGTCTGATACATACCCAAACGAGCTGCTGTTGATGAAGTGGCTTTGCAGCAGTCTGATACAGACCCCAACGAGCTGCTGTTGATGAAGTGGCTAAGTGATCTTTCAATGGCAAAGTCAGCCTCTCATCTTAACAATGCAAAGTGTAAGATTTTTTTTACAAAGTGTCATAATATTAGACATTTTAAAATAACTGGGGGAAAGTAATTTGCTTTAAGAAACATTAAGGCTTTCTTTCAATTTTCCGATCTGACCCTGGTCCCAATTAGTTTGGATAATAGGGGTTATATTGTATATGATCAATTAATGATTAATTGATTAATCACACCTGTGGGCTTTGATTGATTAAAAAAATAATTGATTAATCTTGTCTACCTGAGTGCAGTATCAAAAAATGGTGCACAAAAAAGAAATCTTGCAAAATGGTGGAGGGTGTAGGTAATGACCTTGGCAAAAGGGCAACTGGAAGGTATACCCAATATTTCACAATATCTCAGAATGAAGAAAGACAGACTGCAACATTTGCTCATTGGGGCTCATCATCTTTGTCACAAGTTAGCTGATTTTATTTTTTTATTGAGCATATTTCTTTCAAATGGTATCAGAAAATGACCAGGTTGTGATCAAGATGGAAACAAGCTGCCGCGGTGTTAGGATGGACTGAAAAGATATAGACAAGACAAAAATGCAGTAAAGAGTTCTGATGCGCTGACTTTATTCAGAATTTAAAAAGAAACTGAAAATAGAAAACAAAAAGGAGTTGTGTCTAAACATAAGGTTTTCCCTCCCTAACATAGGGCAGGCTAATCCTGTTACCACAAAACAACCAAGGCACAATGACAGTCTTCAAAAGAAAACAAATAGGCAAATGATACACAGGGTAAAATCCAAACAATACAGAGTTACACCAAGTGTTTTCTCACCCTAACCAACTCGCTCCTCACTGTTGGTCTTCTCCTCAAGAAATTAGTTTGCTGGGGTTTTACAGCCCTGTTCAGGCAGGTAATCATTATCACCTGTTTGTAATCTGTTTGTATTAGTTTGGTAACAGGAGCCACCTTCATTATAAGCAGTGAATGGGCTGAGTCAAGATGACTGCCACCTACGGAAGCCTGCCAGGGTCCTAAGGCACGTGCTTTCCAGTTGGGAATGTATACTCAGTTGGGAATGTATACTCATGTCACACAGCTATATCATAATTTTTCTCCAGCTAACTAAAATAAAATAGCATTCAGTAAGTAACAGTTCTCTTCAGCGAACCAAAATACAATAGTATTCAGTAAATGACCTTTGTTAGTCTGAAACCTGAAAGCTTACGGCATACCAAAAACTGAATACAATACACCAGAGGCTAGGGTGCAGTGCAACTGATAATTTACAATTATATATACGCTATGCCTTTCATGCATTTTCAATATTTTTCTTTTAAGCATGGTGTTTGGCTGAAGGAAACACAATCGGGCAGAACAGCTCTAAAGAAAATGCCAGATTACTTCACTAAAAGTGCTTACATATTTGTCTTTCAATACAATTTCATATCATGAACAAACAGGTGTAATTAATGGATTAATGTCAAGTGATTAAAAAAAAGTAATCTTGCGATAAAATGTTTCGATCTCATTTAATCTTGGTTTTAATCACACATTTAATTGATGCAATTACTGCATCTATCTCATTCTAATGTGTTTTATTACTGGTATTATTATTTCAGTCACCACCACTTAGAACAGGCACGTTGGTGTTAACGTGATTCACGCGCAGTGATGGACGGTATAAACTCCCACACAAGAACCTGACATTCAAAATATCCCCCAATCACCAGTACAGTAATCAAAACAAACAAGCGTGTATGCGGTTTTATTAAGACACTCATTACACTAATAAAAAAGATGTATTAAAACCCATGAATGTACTAAAAAGTACAGTAATCTGTCACGTATCTGATTGCGATGTGACCAGAGTAAGGGCAGACATGTAAAAAGGCAGATAAACGAATCCTGTTTTAAATACCATTATACACTGACTGCTTGTGTCAGACCTGCTCCCACCCCCCTTAGTGACGCACTCACACACCGGCAGTCAGTTCTAGTCACGCAAGCACCAAAATACATAGAACGCTAACAGATCTGAACAAGAATAACACAGTTTACAAACACACATTATTTACAGAGTACCCCTATCCCCTTCCTCAGTCCATAATCAGGTCCATTCCCACATTGTCCCCAGCTTTTTGAAGCAACGTTGCATTGTTTGCTGACTGACAGAGTTCCAGCATGCTCTAGCAAGTGCACAACATCTAACAGACATTTTATTTACACTGCATTTTCATGCTGATGCTCATCGCTCATCGCTTTTCTCTTTCCAGCCATGCTTGGTGCTGTTTTTTTTTCAAACTGTAAATAAACCTGACACTGTGTACAGGGATTAAATGGCCAAGGTACAGTAAGGTCCGGGCCGGCATACTGGGGCAAGGGTGCAAGGGGGCAACTGGGGCCCCAGCCCCGAGTCAATTATTATTATTTTTTTTTTCGGAGCCCACTTTAATGACTAGACGTAAAAAATATAGAGGTGCCGTCTAATCTACTGCAGGACACAGCAAGCGCACTGGCAATAGCTCAGTGTTAAAGTCATGTGATTGCTCTGTTGGGAGATGTGATCCTAAAGGCGTCACTTCATGAGACCAAACAGAACTGAACAAGCTGATTTGGCAAAACCGTTCCACCGTCCTGCAGTGGAACATGTTTGGCCGGACAGCCCGGTCTGCACACGGCGCAACATGGCGAAGCCCCGCAGGTAAAGCTGTGGCCAAAAGTTTTGCATCACCTACGATTTCTTTTTGTTGGATTGAGACAATAATAAAAAAAAGAATGATCTCACAAAAGTATACCACAAGACAGCATAATAGTAGTAGTACAGTATTTCATGTTGGATTTCGAAATGTCACATTTTTTAATTGTTGTCCGTTTTTCGTTAATTACGGAAAACTACAAAGCGGTATGATTGTAGGGGAGACTGGGGTTGGTTGTCACACAGGTTGGTTGTCACAGGTGACCGGCGCATTTTCAACCGGTCTAAATATCATGTTTTGAATAAAGTTACACTTAAATAAAATAGTTAAATAAAAAACATACATTTGTACGTGAAGAGTTATTCTTTAATATATCGAGGACAGAACCTCGCAGAATGTCACCAGATTGAGGAAAATAATAAAGAGTAAAAGGTGTGACAACCAACCCCGGTCTCCCCTACTTCAATGTTATTCAGCAGGCTTCGTTCGACTATGAAGCAAAATTGTTTAATTATAGAGGGAGAAGCAAAACTTTTGGCCATAGCTGTACTGCTAATTCACTGTATTCTATAGGTAAATTATATAACTGTACATGCTATACTGGCAAAATACAATAAACGTAGCCTCGATCTGTACTGTCTGTATAGCGAGGATTATTTTTTTTTTTTAATGTATTTAACCATAATATTAATGTTATAGTTTATTACATATGATATAACTACTGCTTGGAACGTTCTGTCTAAAAAAAAAATAAATAAATAAATAAAACATTACAATGCACAAACAGCATCCCCAAATCACTGTCAGCCATGATGCTATAGCAGATATGGAACTAAATGGTTTCGCGAAAAGGCTAAAACCTGTTCCATTTCCACATCAAACAAGCTGAACGTGTCCGAGTGTGACCGTCTCACGAAATCACGCCTGAACTAATGCATGGTAAAAATTTAGTTTTAAAAAAATGACATGCTTTTGGGATATTTGTTGTGTTCAAAGAATAATGTTTTTGCTTATGAGGTGTAATGAATGCATTTTGTACTGTGGGCTAAGTTTAAGATGCAGGCATGTTTTTTTTTGTACCTGACAACATTAATTTAGAAATCCAATTGATGCCTATGATTAATGCATTTTATGACTAATTTAAATCTATTAATATGCTTCAATATTAATTAAATTGAGCAGACAAGAAGCTGCTTGATGAGATTCTGGGATCGATAAGCTACTAACAGCCAAACGAGCAAGATGGGCCAAATGGCCTCCTCTCGTTTATAAACTTTCTTATGTTCTTATATTCTTGTGAGTAATTAATCTAATTGATTTATCTAGTTACATAATTGATTTATAAAAATGTTTGGATATATGGTTACTTGATTGGTTACTGTCTTGTTCATAGTCATCTTAAAATAACATTAGAATATATTTTGTTGGAAAATAAAAAAAAAGAATACGTTTTTGACCAATTCAGATTTTGCTGCGGATGTATTTATTTTCAAAATGGAGAAGTAACTGTATCTGTAACTGTAAACAAGATGGCTACCGGTACTTTAAATTCAGTGAGGCACTGCAGTGGTACATAGAATATAGGGACAGCTGGAACATTGCTCGACCAATCTCATGGCTTGTTTCACATTCCATTGCTAGACTTGGATTTTATATATATATATATATATATATATATATATATATATATATATATATATATATATGTATTCAATGGATATATTTAATGTCCATATATACAACGATATGGACGCCCTGTCAGGCCTTATTGCATATACAGTATATATATATATATATATATATATATATATATATATATATATATATATATATATATATATATATATATATATAATATTTTAGCTCAAAGAGCCAGCTGCCCAACATTTCGATATGTTGTACATATCTTTCTCAAGGGAGCCTGTGTTTGAATCAAAACATTGCTGATGCGCTGCTGATATATATATATATATATATATATATATATATATATATATATATATATATATATATATATAATGTCACACTCAATCTGCAAAAAAATAACAAAAATAAAAAATAACCATTTCACGATTTAAACATGACCAAATTTGGAAAGACCGAAACGAAATGTTTTTTTTGGTGTTGAGTAAATTATTTTGCTCAAATTGCAAAATGTAAAACACAGAAAAAATCAAAGCAGAAGACAAAAACATGTTGTTCTTTGTGTAAATCCATTTTAAACAAATTGCAAAATGACACACACAAAAAAGAGAGAGAATCGGGGAAAAATAGAAAGCTGCGTCAGTCTCTGTGTGAAGTGATTTAAACAAATTGCAAAATGTAAAATGACAAACTACCAAAGAGCGAATCGGAGAAAATAGAAAGCTGCATCGGTCTTTGTGCAAAGCTATTTACACACTGCGAAATGAACAGGAAAACAGCAAAACACAGAAGCAAAGACAGTTCCTTCAGTCTTTGTGTAGTATTGTTATTATTTGTTTATTAGGAGACGCCCCCTTACCTTTGTACAGTTCCTGTAGACATTTTGAAAATGCTGCTGCCTCGATCTCCAGGGTCCTAGCATACCACCAATATGATCATATTCTATAGGTGAAATCACATTCATGGCCTGGATATGCCACCACAAGTTGGGCATAAATAAACAGATTTTGTTTGACCTCAGACTCTCATTCATTTGCTGTTTCATCTCTTTTACAGAACCCATTGAGAAGCGCTTGTACCTGAAATTCGTCTGCAGTTCTACAGAACGGTTTGCGTGTGAAAAAGAAAAGCAGCAGCTTCAACAGGAGGTAATCCACCTCTTTATTAGCAATGAACTCTATTGAGATTGCATCCCACATAAACAACGCCCCACAGGTTTGGCATGCCTTTGATTACAATTAGCTAGGACATTGTCCAGTATGTTGGGTGTGATGTGTGCACATTCTTTCCTAATTTTGTCTGGTAATTTTAGTGCAATGTGTGTTCACTACTTACAGCAGCTTACATAAAACCAATCATTTTAGTCCTCATACATAGGCATGTACACACTGATAGCCACCTTATTTCCCTATATTCCGGTGATGTCAGTAATCTTTGTTTTATCACAATTTGATAAGCAGGGATAATAAAGCCCTTAACTGCAGATTAGAGGAACCTGAATTAATAAATTTGATAAATTGACTGTTTTATTGTTCTGTTATTTTTTCAGACTGAAGCCAGGCTGGCAAAGCAGCTGAAGGGATTGTACTGGAAACTGAACTGGAAAGAGAAGGAGGTGAAAGAGTGCAGTGATGAACCAGAGGAAGACGTTTATTAAATACTGTTACTCCAATATTGCATTTTAATAACTGCCATTATTATTTTGAGCCTGTGGAATCCTAGATGCTTTTGAGTATTTAGTATTTTAAAGGTTTCCTTTAACTTAGTTCCATGTCAGTAAATAGTTCCATGTCAGTAAGATTATAAATGGAGGCTTTGACAAGAGGTGATCCAGTAAACACTAGTAGAAATAGTAGAAATCTGTGCTTTACTCTGACTAATAGGGAGCTGATTAGGAAAGTCTCTGGGCTACAGTCATCAATGATTTTACCTAAGAGCACCCAGGCATGATGTTGGAGGTGAGTACATGATACTAAATGATATATTGCTATTATTAATAATATACATTTCTATCCTCTGCAATGCTCGCTATCTGTAGACAATTGCCCTTTTCTTTTGTAAATTCCTTTGAGCTAAGAGCCTTCTGCTTGGGATACCCAACTGATGCCACGGTCAATGATCTAGCAGGTAATGACCACAGCATTAGAAATTCATACTTAAACTGATCATTTGAGTGCAAGCCAGATGCTCATCTCAGGAGCTTTGCTAATTACAAAACAAAACTCCTTCGAGTCTAAGACCATAACAGTAGCTTTATTTTGACTTTCTGTAGCATTGTAGAAATCTGTTTTTCTCTAGTTGATTTGGAGCTGATAAGGAATGGCTGGAGGCTCTAGTCTTAAACGAATGAACTCAAGAGTGCAGGATGCTTGTAAGATTGTTTCTTCTCATTGTTATCATTATAATGTGATCATATTTGAATAGCTGCATTAAAAAATTTAACCAATATATTGTATTGTTTTTTTTTTTTAATTTATTGAGAGGAACGGTAGTTCTTCATGCCAAACGAGAACTGCCAGACTCTTATACAGCAAGGATAGTTTATGAGTTTTCAGGGTATTGGCGCAGCAAAAGTAAATCAGCCAAAAGCACCATTTCACTTTTAATTTGTTGTTCACAACACTCTTAGACTAAATGTAGAAAAAAGTCAATACCTGTCATACAGTAAGAGAAATAAGTAGCCAAAGTAAAGTAGAAATGCCTTTCTCCTTCTTTTTCTCCCAACGTTTTTTAGCAGATTATTTTGCCGACTCCAGGTACTTTTATCCACACATATGTATATTACAGGGCATCTGAGTTTAATGACAATTAACTTGTTTTGTCAACAGGGAAATATACTAGGTAATGCATTTATTTTGACGTCTGTATCATTTATATTAAACGATTTATTGATATTTTAAAATTGACTTGTCGCACGCAAAAAAAAAAAAAACAGCGAGTTTTAGCCACGCATATGTATATTACAGGACATCTGAGTTATTTATTTATTTATTTATTTTTAATTTAGTGGTTGCCAATTACTTTTATTGTTTTCTCCCCAATTTAGTAATGTCCAATTATTTTAGGCTCAGCCCACTGCTACCACCCCTGCTTTGACTCGGGAACGGCGAAGACAAACACACGCTGCCCTCCGAAGCCTGTGCTGTGCTTTTTTTCACACTGCAGACTCACAATGCAGCCACCCAGAGTAACAGCATCGAAGGACAGCGCAGCTCTGGGCAGCTTACAGGCTCAGCCAATTGAGCGTCGCCCCTGGGAGCTCCCGTCCTCGGTCGGCAAAGGAATAGCCTGGACTCTAACTTGCAACGTCCAGACTATAGGGCGCATCCTGCACTCCATGCAGAGCACCTTTACTAGATGCACCACTCAAGAGCCCAGGAGTTCTAAGTTTTAATGACAGCTAACTTGTTTTGTCAACATGGAAATATATTAAGGAACAGACTCTTATTGTGACGTCTATATCATCTTGTGACAGGAAAATAATGAATCTTGGTGGTAAATCTCCCTCCCGACCTGTGAGGTCACTAAGCAGCGAGGGCAGAGTTCTTTTGACATGCTGGACTGACAGTTCTTTCCCAGGTCGGGAAGTCAGCCAGTCTGGAAGAAGGCGAGACTCCATTGCAGAACGTATTGACCCGGAAGGTAAACAATGTAAAGGCAGCTGCATTTGTTTACCAAGGGGTCATGCCTGACAGCATAAAAAGGGGACGGAGACTCGTAATCAGTTCCTTTGTTTTTGGTTATTAAGAAGTGACCAGGAAGGACCAGTGTTTTTTGGTGAAAATTGTGAGTGTTTGTCTTGTTCTGTCTATTTGTTTGTTTGTTTGTATTCACAAGACATCTTACACATTCCGGAGCTGTCACCAGAGACCAGCACAAACCCGGAACAGCACTGCACTCGTATCACTATAAACTGTTTTTACACAACTAGCACTAATTCACACACTAACATACTTGTGTATGTGTTTTGTGTTTTGTGTGGGTGTATAATAAAAACAGGACTATTATTTGCGGGGCAAACCTGGGGATTATAAATTAAGTAATACACGCTGCTGTATTATTTACCTTCATTATTACTTTTCACCTAGATTACAGTTGTAATAGTAGAGTGGCAAGAAGGCCATAACTCAAGAAAGCCCACCTTGAATCCTGTTTGAAGTATGCAAAAAAAAACACTAAATGCAAAGCGTTATGTTTGGCGCAAACCCAACACAGCACATCACCCAAAGAACACCATCCCTACTGTGAAGCATGGTGGTGGCAGCATCATGTTATGGGGATGTTTCTCATCGGCAGGGACTGGGGCACTTGTCAGGATAGAAGGGAAAATGAATGTAGCAAAGTACAGAGAAGTCCTTGAGGAAAACCTGCTGCCCTCTGCAAGAAAGCTGAAACTGGGATGGAAGTTCACCTTTCAGCATGACAACGACCCAAAGCACACAGCCAAAGCTACACTGGAGTGGCTAAGGAACAAAAAGGTAAATGTCCTTGAGTGGCCCAGTCAGAGCCCCGACCTAAATCCAATCGAAAATGTGTGGCATGACTTGAAGATTGCTGTCCATCAACGCTCCCCAAGGAACTTGACAGAGTTTGAACAGTTTTGTAAAGAAGAATGGTCAAATTTTGCCAAATCTAGGTGTGCAAAGTTGGTAGAGACCTATCCCAACAGACTCACAGCTGTAATTGCTGCCAAAGGTGCTTCCACCAAGTATTAACTCAGGGGGGTGGAGACTTATCCAATTATGATCTTTCAGTTTTGTATTTTTTTTCTCATTAAAAACTTTTTTCCCCTTAACAGTGTGTGTAGACAGTAACAGTGTGTGTTAACAGTATGGTGTGTAGATAAGTGGAAAAAATCGTCACTTAAATGCATGAAACTCTGATGCACTGACACAACAAAAAGTGAAAAAAGTTGAGAATACTCAGGACATTGTTATATTTTGGAGATTTTTCGAGTCATCATTCATCTTCATCATGATCATCATCAGCATCATTATCGTTGTGAGATTCTGATCTTGAGCTCTGAAAAATGTTGGTTTCCTGTCAGTGTAACGCTCATTGTGGTCCCTATTGGCAGAAGGAAGTACGGTTCCTCTCGATATTGGTTGATGAGAGAAACGCTATTTGTGGTCCCCACTGGATGATATAGCTTATGACAGTTTGCAAAATCAGATGAAAGCTTTCAATACATCGGGATAATACATAATCGTAATTTACAAAATCTTGTTCCTCTCGTTATTTGTTAAAAACTGTAACTTTACTGCTATACTACTTGCAAATGGAAGGACAAACTTTGTGGTGTGAAAGCGAGGGCGTCTGCATTGCAAGCTGCATTGGAAGCATGTCTTGGGTTCGATTCCCACACAGGGTTTATATTGCAAACTAAAAATGTATTTTATTATGTGTAACAAACACATTTTTAATGTGAAAAAATGTAGTTGATATGAATGACACTTGCATTGAACATACATACTTTAGCACACATAACTTTAACATGCACATATAAACACACAATGAACAGAATTCCTCTAGTCCTCACTTACCATCCCACTGACAGAGAAGTACAGAAAATTGTGCAAATAAATTTTAAAATTCTACAGTAAGACCCATCTACAGCACCTATTTTTTTAAATCCTCCACTAATGTCCTATAGAAGAGACACAAATCTCCCTTCTGCAGAACCTTTAAAGGCACAGTCCCATGCAACAGACCACGATGTACGACATGCAACTTAGATAAGAGGTACTAAATCATCACTCCACATCCACCAGCTCTTTACATGTACTTCTAAAGGAGTAGTGTACTGCATCATTTGCACGAAATGCAACCAATTATACATTGGGGAAACTAAAAGACGTTTAGCAGATTGTATTGTTTAGCATTCGAATCAACACCTTAACATTTCCAGTAGCCCGACACTTCAACAACAATAATCACACTGCTGATGACATCACCATCTGTGGAATCAGTCAGTGTTTTGGAACAAATTCTACTCGGAAGCAAAGAGAATGTAAGCTTATCTTCAAACTTGGAACTTTGAAGCCTCTTGGAATGAACATTCTATTCTGACATCATCTAAACATCATCCTCAGAATTTTTGAAAATCAACAAGTTTACTGCACTGTGTTTACTTTTCTTTCTACACAGCTGAAGAAGGAAATGTCCTGAAATAGATGTTTTTTTAAATCATTTAAACTCTTTGTGAACATGATTATTTATATATATATATATATATATATATATATATATATATATATATATATATATATATATATATATATATATATATATATATATATATGTGACAGGATAGTCAAGGTGGTGTAAATGATTACAATGTCCACAACTGTAATTGCTGTACATCAGCTGCTGGCAATATTTATTTTGTTAGAAGGTGAAGGTAACAGAAAGAAAACAACTCAAATCTTCACTACCAACCAGTGGTAGCCTTTAAACTGTCTGTGTGTAAATTTATCACTGCCAGTCTGACACCATTACCTCCACCAGAGTACCCTTACCTACAATGGTAGTTGTGTAAGACTCTGGTGTACCATACCCTTCATTACTCAATACACACAGACCACTATTTACACTATATACATTCAGCAGTGTATCCCTGACATGCACTTGGTTGGTTTACTCTTGAGTGGGGTTTTGCAGTCTCTTTACAACTACTCTGTTGCTTTGTTTAAACCGTAGTAAGTAATTATTTGCTTCACTTACTGTCTTCCAGGGAAACCTTTATTCAATTCTGGTTCCCTTGTTCTGGTTACTCCTGCGCTGAGCACATGGCCAGTCAGCTTTTCCACCAGAGTTTGGTTTAACTGGACTTTGAGGCTAGACTCCACACTCAAAGGTCCAGGCTTTGTTTTATGTCCAAAAAGACACTTTTTGACCCAACAAATTTCCTTTTGTTTAAACTCTTCTCTGCAAACCCCCTCTCACTCTTCACTCACTCCAACCACTTCCTCCCTGTCCAACTCCCCTTGCCCTTCTTAAAGATGGCCACCTTTCAGATCCAGGTCACAGGTCAATCACAGAGTTCTCTTTCTCTTCCTAGCTAGGTCTATCATTTCCCACAGCTCTATCTGAAACAGCGCCACCCATCACAAGTGGTCACTCCATTGCCATTACAACAAACCATATTTTATAACAGTTGCATCTATTTCCGGTTAAGACATGTATCAACTAAGTATTATAATTCTTTATGTTACAATATAAGACACCCCCACTGTTCTATATTTGTAACATTAGTAATTATACACCTATTTATTACACATCCTCTCACCCAGCTTAAGCCTACTAGTTTTAGCGACCTTCCTACCCCACCAACTAGTTTCGGTGGAACCCCTCACTCCACAATGTACTCTTGAGAGTCCGTCAGCATTCGCATTCTTCGAACCACTACGATGTTCCACTTTGTACTTGTAAGGTTGAAGTGTAAGGAACCACCTGGTTACTCTCGCGTTTTTCTCTCTATTCTCTTTCATCCATTTGAGAGGAGAATGGTCCGTAACCAAAGTGAACTCCCTACCAATCAAGTAATATTTCAGTGCCTCCACTGCCCACTTGATTGCCAGACACTCCTTCTCAACTACTGCATACCTGGTTTCCCTCGGTAGCATTTTCCTGCTGAGGTACATTACAGGGTGCTCTTCATTATTTATTACCTGTGAGAGGACTGCTCCGATGCCGACATCCGAAGCATCAGTCTGCACCACAAAAAGTTTTGTGAAGTCTGCCACTGCCAGCACCGGTTCACTGCATAAGGTATCTTAAATGCTTGTTCTGCAACATTAGTCCACCGGACCATGTTGTTGCAGATTTTTTTACTAAGTCAGTAAGTGGCGCTCCTATTGTAGAGAATTCTGGTATAAACCGCATATAATATCCTAAAACCAAGAAAGGCCCTCACTTGCTTTTTGTTAACTGGTCGTGGCCAATTCTTGATGGCGTCCACTTTGCTGGACTGAGGTTTTACCTGTCCTCCTCCCACAATATAGCCCAAATACTTAGCTTCAGTTAACCCCACATAACACTTTTGAGGGTTAGCTGTCAACGACGCATCCCTGAGACTCTGCAAGACAGCACCTACCCTGATTATGTGATCCTCCCATGTCTCCGAATGGATCACTATGTTGTCTATATACGCCGATGCATATTCGGCGTGCAGCTTTAGGACCTTATCCATGAGGTACTGGAATGTAGCCGGAGCTCCATGCAGACCAAATGGCATAACCTTGTACTGGTATAGGCCCCAAGGTGTTTTCCTTACTCTCTGGCGATAACGGAATCTGCCAATACCCTTTTGTTAGATCAAGGGTCGTCAGAAACCTAGCCTTGCCCAACTTTTCTATAAGTTCGTCCACACGAGGCATTGGATATGCGTCGAACTTAGACACTTCGTTCAATTGACGAAAGTCATTGCAGAACCTCCATAGCCCGCTGGGCTTTGGGACCATGACAATTGGACTGGTCCAGGGGCTGGAGGACTCCTCAATGACATCGAGGTCCAACATGGATTTCAGCTCCTTTAAAACATCCGCCCTTTTTGCCTCCGGCACTCTACAGGGGCGCAGTTTTATTCTGACCCCAGGAGAAGTGATAATCTCATGCTGGAGCTCTCGAGTCCGGCCTGGTAAAGTGGAAAAGACATCATGGTTATCAGCCACTAGCTTCTCTACCTCACAAACCTGTTTAACACTCAAATCAGGTCCTAGGTTTACCCCACCCTGTACTCTATGTGGGGTTACCTTCGGAGGAGGTCTACACTTATCAGGCTTATTATGGGGAGTTACCACCAAAGCCTCTCTATCGATCCAATGTTTTAGCAGATTCACATGGTAGATCTGCTCGGGTTTTCGCCTTCCCGGCTGTCTCACCCGGTAACCTATGGAACCCACTTGCTCAATAATCTCAAAGGGTCCTTGCCAATGAGTAAACAGCTTACTCTCTGGAGTTGGTACTAACACCATTACCCTGTCTCCAGGTTGGAAAGATCTAGCTTTTGCGGACTTGTTGTAATAGTGGGCTTGCCTAGACTGTGCTTGCTCCATATGCTTACGGACGATTGGGGTCACCATCTCGATCCGATCCCGCATTTGAAGCACATGCTCTACAACGTTTTTACCGGAGGATACTTCCTCTTCCCAGGTCTCTTTTGCTATATCAAGAATCCCTCTGGGCTGTCTCCCATACAACAGCTCAAATTGGGAGAACCCAGTGGAAGATTGAGGGACTTCCCGGATAGCAAACATCAAGTACGGTAACAATAAGTCCCAGTCTTTTCCATCTTTGCTGATAAGTCCCAGTCTTTTCCATCTTTGCTACATATCCCATCATCCTCCAGCTCACTGGTAAACCCATCTCAGTTACTTGCCCGGCAGGCCTAAGTTGGTTGAATATGACATTGTCTCTCCACCAGGTGTCACTGTGCGGGAGAGACCTTACCGGATCCCAGAAAGTCGACGAAGTGGCGTTTGCAAAGAGGTATGGGACATGCTCAAGCTTGGGGTGATTGTACCTTCCAGGAGCGAGTGCTGCAGTCCTATTGTCATAGTGGCTAAGAAAGACGGCACCAACCCCTTCTGTGTGGATTTCAGGAAGGTAAACACTATTGCCAAGTTCGATGCATACCCTGTGCCTCGGGTCGACAAACTTTTAGACAGACAGGCGAGGTTTATCTCTACTTTAGACCTGACAAAGGGATACTGGCAGATCCCCTTAACCCGCAGTTCTAAAGAGAAAACCGCATTTTCAACACCAGAAGGGCTGTTTCACTTTAAAACCATGTCGTTTGGGCTACATGGTGTGCCCGCTGCCTTTCAGAGACTGATGGACCCGGTTTTACGCCCACATCATGAATATGCAGCAGCGTATATGGATGATGTGGTCATTTACAGCTCCACCTGGCGAGAGCATTTGGCTAGGATTGCAGCCGTCCTTCAGTCTCTAAGGGTAGCACGGCTGACAGCTAACTTGAGAAAATGTGTGTTTGCCAAGACAGAGACTCAATATTTTTTTTTTTTTAATATAGTCGTTGCCAATTATTTTTATTATTTTCTCCCAATTTGGAATGGCCAATTATATTTTTTTAAGTTCAGCTCACCTCTACCACCCCTGCGTTGACTCGGGAGGGTGAAGACGAACACACTCTGTCCTCCGAAGCGTGTGCTGTCAGCCGACTGCTTTTTTCACACTGCAGACTCACCATGCAGCCACCCAAGAGCTACAGCGTCGGAGGACAACGCAGCTCTCGGGGAGCTGACAGGCAAGCCCACAGGTGCCCGACCAGACTACAGGGGGCGCTGGTGCGCGGTGAGCCGAAGACACCCTGGCCGACCTAACCCTTCCTCCCCCCGGGAGACGCCGCCAATTGTGCGCCACCACCTGGGAGCTCCCGTCCACGGTCGGCTGTGGAATAGCCTGGACTTGAACCGGCGACACCCCTAATATTTGGGATTAATATTGGGGAATGGAAGGCTTTGGTTGATGCAGCGATCCCCAAAACCAAGACTCACGTGAGGTCACTAATGGGATTAGCCAGTTATTACCGCTGCTTTATCCCCGAGTATGCCACAGTGGTTAACCCTTTCGTTGACCTCACCAAAAAGAGTCATCCAAATTCTATTAAATGGTCAGCTGAGTGTCAGGGGGCGTTTGATACTATCAAGCGTAAACTTTGCCAGGTCCCCACTCTTATCACACCGGATTTCACCAAGAGATTTATCCTCCACACCAATGCATCGGATGTTGGTTTAGGTGCGGTTTTGTCCCAAACGGTAGATGGAGTAGAACACCCGATACTGTACATCAATAAAAAAAATGCTCCCCCAGGAGTGGAACTACTCCGTAGTCGAAAAAGGAGTGTTTGGCCATTAAATGGGCTACTCACTCCTTACGATACTACCTGCTGGGGCATTCATTTGATCTTGTAACAGACCACGCCCCACTCAAGTGGTAAAGCACAATGAAGGACAGCAATGCCAGGATAACTCAGTGGTATCTGGCATTGCAACCATTCACGTACCACATGGTACACCATGCAGGGAAAGACCATCAAAATGCGGATTATTTTTCCCGGGAGGGGGGAGTAATGGGAAAGATAGATTCAGCCGAGTGTTCCTTCGGTTCCACTGTGAGTGGTGGGATATGTGACAGAAATACAATGAATCTTGGTTGTAAATCTCCCTCCCGACATGTGAGGGTGCTAAGCAGTGAGGACAGAGTTCTTTGGAAGGGCTGGCCTGACAGTTCTTTTCCTGGGTCGGGAAGTTGATCAGTCTGGAAGACTGGCGAGACTCCGCTGCAAGAACGTATTGAGCCGGAAGGGAAACAATGTAGCAGCCGCAGATTGTAAAGGCAGCTTCATTCGTTTACCAAGGGGTCATGCGTGACAGCATATAAGGAGGACGGAGAATCATAATCTGTTCCTTCGCATTAGTTTGTAGTGAGTAAGAGCCAGAAGGACGGTACACAGTGTATTTAAACTAAGATCGTGAATGTTGTGTTTTGTTTGTTTGTTTGTAATTGTCTCGTCTTGTCTTGTACATTACCAGAGAGCTAACACAGTTCTGGAGCTGTCGTCAGAGGCCAGCACGAAACCAGACAACACTGCACCTTTGTCACAAATATAAAACCGTATCACCCACCACGAGCACTACTGTACGCACCCAGGACTGGTGACCATGTAGGTATTATTGTGGAACGGATATTGTTTATGATTTGGGCCTGTCTGTGCTTATTATATACCCCGTGCTGTACACGTTGGTGTGTACCACCGGGGAACTATTGTTTGATTGCCAGACCTGGAAATAAAATAAAAACAATTCTAAAACTGGATTACAATTATCTCTGTCTGCTTCTTTCATGCACTGCATCACCCCTGCACCTGTCTACAATAAACCTATCGAGGTAGATACAAGTGGGTCCTGGAGTTATTTGAAAATACAAGCTCTTCCCTGGTTTGTTATTGAATCAATGGCCAATAAATGGCTTTACCACATTTCCAGAGCAAGTCAGGAAGTCAACGTTTGGAACCAAGGTTGTACTGTCTTTATTACAGTAGATGGCAGTATTTCCCAGTATTTCCCAATGACTGCCAAGGACTGGTGAAAAATGCGCCATTAAAAAAAAGGGACACTTCATAAGAACATAAGAACTGTGTGTTAAAAAAAAGTGCTTCCTACTTTCTGTTCTAAACTTTTACTGAGCTTCCATTCTCGTTCTTCTCTCTGTGATAAATTTGATTTTAAAGACTTCAAGTCCCCTTCCCCTTCTTTTTTCTGGGCTGAACAGATGTAATTATTTTAACCTGGCCTCATAGCTCATGTCATTAAGTCCTGGGATAAGTCCTGGGCTCCATTATAACCCCAATGCTTTTTGGTACACGGTGTGTTCCTTGGCAGTAATGTGATACCTGAGCTGCTATGAGCTGTTTAGGTAATGTTTTATACTGATCAAAGGAGTGCTTAAGGGAGAGAACTCCAGCAATACCATATAAAGAATTATCAAGCAGCTAAAACTGTGTCAGTATTAAAGGCCCAAGCACGCTCTTGAGCTGAAGGAAGAATGGGTCTTAAATGATTTGTGAGGTCATGCAAGTCAGGCACTCTCTTTTGAACCCATTAGGACCTAATATGATGATTATGATGATGATGATGATGGTGGTGATGATGGTGAATGTGTAAGGTAATAGCTGCAGGTACCGGAATGCAGGATTCTAGAATTCCATATATTTTACATGTTTCAGAATGTCATGTTTATTTTAGTATTACAAGTTTTATCAAAAACAAACGACACAAAAATTATAAAGGTGCCAAGTTTCAGGATGTCTACTACTGATTGGTTGAGAGTTTGCCAAGGCAGCCTAGAAAGGACTGACAAATCTAACCTAAAACAATGAGCGACTTTATTCTTGAGTACTACCAGTGCACACAAAAACGTCATTCATAATCTTGTAATGATTTGTGAAATCTGTATAAAAATAGAGTGACAATATACCCTTCCCCAATGATCATCAATGCAGACAAAGTGAAACAATGGTTCTGAGCAGAATCCAGCATCAGTGCTTCAGTCTCTGGAACTCGGTGGTGTTGCGCATTGACAGTATTGGAAAAGTCCCAAGCAGACACAACTCTGTTTAATCCATGAAAACAGACTTTGATAAACATTCTTTAATAAGCAGCTGGCAACTCTGGTCCTTGTAAAACAAAACAAAAAACATATTGGGACTTTTGAGATTTTAGTTTTTACAAGTGGATCCGAAAGTATCCTTTTACAACCCATTTAACCTGGAATGTAAAGGCACTGCAGGACTGGAGTTGCCTACCGCTTATTACACAATCTGCAATTTTCTTAAAATAACCTGTTGCTAGGCTACCAGCGTTGATTACCTCAGGTGTTTAAATCAAAACCGCTTTCAAAACTCTACATTTGTTGGGGGTAGAAATACTAAAAGAAACTAAAATTCAATGGAAAATGTTTTGACTTGTAACAGACCACCCAAGTGGCCTGCATTTCATGGATCGGACCTGAAAATTAACATTAAAACCTGCAGACCTGTGACAGTCATTGTACAATCCTCAAAATACAACTTATATTTAAGATCACAGTTTTGGTGAGGTAAAAAAAACTGACATTTGTCATTATCAAAATATGATTGTATGTACACTCCATTCACTGATGGGTTCTCAATTCAAGAGGTACATTTTAAATTAACCAGTTGTGACAAGAATGGTGAGTGACAGACTGAATGTCTAAACAGTAACTGCGGTTCAAATGCTGTATTTTATTAAATTCTGGTTGCACAAATAATAATAAAATACTAATAATAATTGCCCCTCTACCATCAATGGCATCAGGGTCTTAAGGCAGGGTACAGTCCCGAAATAATAATAATAATAATAATAATAATAATAATAATAATAATAATAATAATAATAATAATAATAACTGCTCTGGAGGCCCAGCACAAAGCTGTGCTCCTTTCTCCATGCACAAAACTGTGCACTAGTATCCAAGTGCTGTGATTCTGTGCTGTGTTGTGCTGTGAAGAAAGTGCCTTGGGGTTGTGCTGGCTCTGTTGCTGCAACTCTGCTCTCAGTCCTCTGAAACACAAACAAAGCATACAGCCCTCTGGCGTGTTACGTCACCGTCAGCTAGGGTTGCCACCTGGCCCCATAATTCCGGAACGTTTTGGGATGGGATGGGGTTTTCAAGTTGCCCTTAAACTGAAAGAAATAAACACGTGAATTGAGTGCTAAACACTTGCTTAGTTTATACTGCTTCTTAATCATCCGAATCATTGTGATTATACAAATCTTACAAAATAAAAACAAAACGCATCATAAACAAACGTGTGTAGGTTTATTCAAGATACTTTTTTATTTTGTAAAATTAGTATTTCAGTTATCAATATTTAAAAGTTGCTTGTTAAATCCTGTTAATTAGTAATACGCAGCCTTAACTTACATTGACTTTCAATTAAATAATAACACTGATCAGGTGTTCACGCTGTCTGGTGTCAGGAATAGTGAACAGCTGGTCAGTATTAATGATTTGAGAGGGAGAAGGCGATATACTATTAGAAACTATAAAGAAACTTTAATATATATATATATTTTTAAAATTATTAATAAAAAATATTGATGATGGCCTTTTATTTAATTTGTTAAAAGCTGTATTGTATTGTCATGCTGCCTCGAGATAATTACTCAACAGAATCAATTTAGCAAAGGTTTAGCGCTCAATAGACTTGTTGATTTCCTTCAGTTTAAAGGCAACTTCAAAACCCTGTTCTGTCTCCCAGTGTTCCGGAATTATGGGGCTAGATGGCAACCCTACCGTCAGCGTAAGAGGCCATGCCTGCGTAGCTGCACCCCCTTTGTACTGCCAAACTCCTCCCTGCAATCAGCCCAGTGCCAAGTTCTATCCAATCGCTGCGCGGCCCGCAGCTCATCACAATTTGTTTAGCCCCGTTTGCAGTTACGCTGTCTCCCCAAGATGACCGACTTCCAGTTTCGCCCTAGCATCGAGTTGGGCCATCTCAGGGAAAGCCCGCCGCTCACCTTCCCAAGCGTCTGTCCTGGCTGCGAGGTAGGCTTACAGCTTAGATTCCTTCTCTCCCCATCACACCAATGTTTTCGTTTGTTTCTTTCTTTTGCTGATTTGAAATGTAATTGTATCAATTTAGGAGTGCATATGAAGGCTTGTTGATGGGGCATTAGTTTTTTAATTTATTTTTTTTGTCAGGAAGCCATACTACTTGTACAGTTGGTACAAGTACAATGGCAAGGTATAATAGGATCAGATCAAGAATTTGCTCAACTCTGAAAATAACCCTGTCAAGAGTAGTGTTCCCTGGGGGGTAACGTACCTGCACATAAAATGATATACAGTCGAACCTTAGAGTTACAAACACCAAACTTACAAACTAACCGGTCTACCGACAACCCGTTTTCAAACGGAAGTATGCAATCATACAACTATGTGTGCAATGCAACCAGATAACTGGTGTGCTGGTCATGAAGAAGGCAAAATTACTGTACCAATACATGTATCCAGACAAAGGTGTGGCAGATTTCAAAGCAAGTACAAGGAACATTTTAGTTTTGAACAAAGAACAGGTTGATTTTTTCAAGCCAAAGAAGGTTGAATGACTGAGCAAGCTGCACAAATACATTTTGTTCAAAATAAAATAAAAGCAAGCACTACATTAACCCATGTTTCCCTGGATGTTTAAATCTGTGTTTCTGCTAGTTACAATTTCAATGGTGAATGTGTTTAGTACCATGTATAGTACCATTTTAAAGTCTGTCAAATCATAGCAATATGAGTATTGCATTTCTGTGCTGTATCCTTATAGTGTTCATCAGATTGAGGGTATAGATAGCAGGTGTGCACATTAATTAAAACCATTGAAGACTTATTTTCAGAGTTACCGACATTTCAGACGCACAAATAACATCCATTTCCAAGGTGTTGGTAACTCTGAGGTTCTGATGTACTGTATAATGTCAATAACAATGGTGCTTCATGATCTACTATGGTTTAAAACTTTACATCAAGTGTCTCTAATTAGTGAGTAGTTACTTACTTGTAAACACATGTGTACTGACACATAATTACAATGTTATTATGCAGTTACAATTTACTTCATGTGTAAAATTTTGTTTATGATATAACCTTAACCCTAACCTTATCCCTATCTCTATCCATAACCCTAACTCTAAACCTAACCTTAACCCTTTTCTGATACAAGTGTGTGCTTACATATATCGTGCAAAACGATTTACACATTAACACTATAACTATGCATAATAACATTGTAATTATATGTAAGTACACATGTTTAGTAACTACTATGTATATACACTGTAATTAATTACACTTAGGTTGTGTACACACTGGGTCCATTTAGAGGGTTTGGTCCGCACTCGGTATGGTTCGGTACATTTGGTGTGAAGTGTGAACAACAAAGTCCGCTTGGGAAATGAACTGTACCGAGTCCAACTAAAGAGGTCGTCTTGGTCTGTTTTGGCAAATGCACCAAGTCTAGTTCGCTTGCTAAACGTCAATGTGAACAACTGCTGGACTCTGCCCATTTGCACATATGAAGCAAACAATACAACTAACATGACTCAGATGTCAACATTTCGCACATAGTTTAGTTCATATTCTGTGGAAACAAATAGAGCAAAAAACTAAAAATGTCTTTGGGAACTTTCCCAGACATCCCATGAAAACTGGAATTGTCAGTTTCAGCCTTAATTTGTTGTCCCAGTTGGAAAAACAGCAAAGTCCCGGTTTTGTTAATGTATTTTTTATTTTATTTTTTGTAAAGTACAAAACTGCATTAGTGTGCTCTACAAGTTAATAGCAGAGTAATGTATTATGTTGTGTTAGCACCATTCAAAAATAAAATAAACAATTATATGGATTATTTGTTAAATCATTTTCATGGTTAATCATATGTGTATACCATAGGGTTAAACGGTAATAGCTGATCTTTTTTAAAATCTGGCATTTTGTACTTTTTGTACAAGATGACAAAATAAAGAAAATAATTAGTAGTTATGATCTGCAATAAATTCACCCAATGTTACATGTTTTTTACTATTATTCTGTTATTATATACTATTATTTTAACGGCTTCAGCGTTGCTACAGCGTCAGTAACCTGCTTTATTCTCCTACTGTAGGCATTATTATTATTATTATTATTATTATTATTATTATAATTTCTCAGCAGATGCCCTTACAATTGTTACAAGATATCACATTATTTTTACATACAATAACATTTTTTTACACATTATTTTTACATACAATTACCCATTTATACAGTTGGATTCTTACTGGAGCAATCTAGGTAAAGTACCTTGCTCAAGGGTACTGCATTCAATACATGTATTAATTATATTGGTGAAGTGCTCCCCCAGTGCTTTCTTCCACCAAAATGTAAGAATCTAAAACATGCTATACTAAAAACCGGAGCAATACATCAATAGCTGCCATCTTTCAATATACCTTGCAGGAGATTGTAAACATCAGGTTCACACACCATATAAACAAGTTCACTTGAAAACTACATCGTGAACACAAAGGGACTCGGTCCTGGAAAAAAAAAAAAAAACAACAACTTTAGTTCGCATCCAAACAAACTTGGTCCCTTTGCTCGTAAGTAAGTGTGATCAGCAAACACATTGATACTTTGTTTCAAACTAACCAGACAAGTATATATAAAGTGTTACCAAAACTTGCTGATAACTTGTTGAGCACACTGCTACAATTTTATACTTACAAAAAACCCAAAAAAAAACCTGAACGATTGAACAGTTTTACTGTTTCTGACGGGGACAAAAAATTAAGGATGAAAACTGGAACAATGCCAACTTTCCCAGGATGTCTGGTAACCCCAATGATGAGTCACATGCTCAAGGACTCTCTTCTAATTTGCCAAAAGCTAAATATTTCTCCAGGTCTACTCCAACAAACATGTTTACTTCTTTCTCGAAATACAACTACCTGTTTCCAGGAAGTGATTGAACATGCTTGCCCTGATTGTGCTATACTATGCTGTGGCTGCAACACACCAGCCCACTTTTCTTCCACCAATTTAGAATATCCAATTACGCTACCTCACTGCAGTATTTCCCCACAATAGCTCAGGTTACAGTTTCTAAATGTTTGGTAGGCCAGAGTATATCCCCATATTATGGAATGTTGATGATCTTTCAACCAATCAGAGAACACATTTCGCCTGCTGTATTCCACGACACAACACAAAGGAATCTTGTTTATGACATCAGTTTCTGCAGTGCGTCATTATCAATATCGATACAGTTCACCTGCTTTAAAAGTAATTTTGGAGTCCAATTAAACTGCAAAGTCAATTCAAATCAGAAAATGGATCTGAGATTTCCTTTAACCTGATTGATCAAAATGAGGTCCCAAATCCCTGGTAAATTACCTTGAATGTTTTCGTTCAAACTATGTTTAATCTCTGTTCCAAATCAATCCGCTGAAAAATATGTAAATACAGTATTTGTTTATGTATTTTACCTTTTTTTCTGCTTGATGAAAGAAAATCTCCATTCTAGTGCACAGCCTCTGAATGTTTTCTTTCAATGTAGACTAAAGTCTGCTTCCTTGCTGTCCTATATGTTCAATCTAGCTACCTGCACAAAGAAAACCCGAGGAAAAAGAAAGTCAGAGATATGAACATATAATGCATATCACAGGGACTTAGTGAAGAAAGTACTAGAAAGTGATGATGCAAATGAATTCCAAGATGTTAGACAACAATATCTAAAATGTGTACAATTATAATACTAAAACATACAAGTGACAAATAAACATGTGAAATTTTACGGGGCATTACTGACCTGTCACAAATGTATTGTATAACTTCATTCGAAAATAACTGTTTAAGATTCCACTGGTCATTGGTATGTCTCTTTACTTTGTAAGCCAAATTAAATCAAATGACTTCACTCCCTCTGAGGATTGACGAATCAGAGTCACTGATTATGAGTTGAGCCAATCAAAACCCAGACTGTGTTTATCGAGGTACTAGAACAGAGTATAACTTTATATATGTGTAGAGGTAATATGTGTAATATTTAACACAGCTGGCTTGTGTTTTGATACAGTTTGGATTGATATGTAATCATTATACAAGGGCTGGCAAGCACCTTCAAAACATTGCCAACAGCAGCAGCCAATCCAAACACTTAGCAAGTGTATAAATAACCTTGAATCCAGACAAGGTCGGCATTGATTGGAAGTCATTGCAGGTCAGTGTCTACTGGAGAGGCTTGTGTGAAAGGCGTCTACTGTACAGCTATGGCCGAAGGTTTTGCATCACCCTATAGAATGAACACATTTTTTTATTATTATGTCTAGGAAAGGAAAATAATAATTAACAACCTGTAAAAAATGATAGTTGGTTCCAGGGGATAATCATTTTATTGTATGGTCCTGCTGGTTTAGTTCCTTTTTCTGCATCTAGACTGGTAGCCGTGAAAGTAAACCTAGAAGTGAGTTCAGGACTGTGACAGGGTAGTGTCACGGCCAGATGTTACTGGCATGGAAAGAGACTCAGAACACAAGGAAGCTGCAGTTTAAATGCTAATGCACGCGTTTAATCATAAACACAGACAGTACACTAAACAAGCAAACACTAAACAAAACACATTAATAAAATAAAAGGCACAAGGGCACCAACATTAACTCACTAGTTCTAACTAATGCCTGTGATCACCCTATTTATACATCCCCACATGTTTTTGCAGGGAGGAATTTAACCCCCTCTTTGCCACTCAATACTCCCCACACACATACCCGTGCACCGGCAGTACTTTCACCCTGCCAAACTGCCACAAGGACCCACTACACTGACAATCAATTATCAACTAGAATCCTCCTGTTATACAGTAAACATTTCAGTTATAATAAGGAAAGCTTAAAGTCTCCTGCATTTTCCCATGCCTACTAATAACTTAAATTGCAGCTTTGGAGAAAGTTCAGAGATGAGTAACTAAACTAAAACTAGAAGGGTTGCTGTGGCAGGGCCTGCCCTGGTAAATAAAATATAGTTTGGTTTAGTTAAAAAAATGTGTTAAACTTTGTAAAAAAAATAAGTGTGTGCTGGATGGCAGGGCAGGGAGTCTAGACTTATCTCCCTGCCTAATTGAAACCCAATGTGCAGCAGGTGGCCAGGTGTGAATTGAATAATTGATCATCAATGAGCCCTGGTCATCTGCTTTTAAAAAGGGGCTGGAAAGCCAGTTCTTTGTTATTTGTTGTCAACTGCCTGTGGTTGTTAATAAAACCTGGACGTCTGAGCAGTGTTTTCAATCGCAACCCTCTGAGTGTCTCTCATCTGTCAGTGGATACCCACACATTAACAGAAAGCCTCATCTAACAGTTACCTTTATAAAAGTTTAACATAGTAAAATTACAGCAAAGTGTTTTAGAAAACAATTCAATATCATCAGCCAATCAGCTTCCAGCAATAGTGGGCAATAATACACAGTAGATACCCTGTGAATCAAATTTAAAATTAATCTGCGAAAGTACTGGCTTTTCTTTTTGACTAGCATAGTTCACATCTATTGGACAGTAAATACTAAACAAAGACACAATTGGTCCAAATTGATTTTATTATCTACTATACCCAACCAATCAATACTTTGCATCAACGAAAGCAACCAGTGTTGTACCTGCAAGTGTACCTGCAACAGCCAATCACAGCCTGTCAGCTTGACTGGAGCGCAGACACAGCATCTTTCAACAACAACAAACCAAGACACGGACAGTTCAGTAATATTGCTTCATTCATATATCTGGCACTGTACAGATAAACTATAAGCAGCTTTGACAAGTAAAACATTTATTTATTTATATTTTTTTCTCTAATTATGTATTTTATCCTTTATGAACATTTTTGGGACTATTTTCCAAAAACTTTTCTCAGCGGAAGGGTACCTGAGGAATCATTACAAGTTCAAGGTAACTTTAGGTTTCAAAGTGTGTTTTTTTAAAGAAAATAATAAGAGCCAGAAGGGGAGGAGCTTCTGCCTTCAGCACATAGCTCTAGTTACTGTCAACTAACACACGGTAGAGGCAGCAGTGTGAAGTTGTGGTTAGGACTCTGGCCTCTTGACCGGAGGGTTGTGGGTTCAATCCCAGGTGGGGGACACTGCTGCTGTACCCTTCAGTAAGGTACTTTACCTAGATTGCTCCAGTTAAAACCCAACTGTATAAATGGATAATTGTATGTAAAAATAATGTGATATCTTGTAACAATTGTAAGTCACCCTGGATAGGGACTTCTGCTAAGAATAATAATAGAGCTTTCATCGACAGGCATTATCGCTTAAATAAAGCATAAACTATGGTAAAAGATAGGAAAAGCATGGAAAAACTGTACTTTCGTGGTCTGAGCTGTGCATGCGTTTGTAGTTTTTTAATTCTGTTTTAGCTCCTCCTATAAAAAGGTGCCTCACCTGTGCAACATCTTACTGTACATTTCATTCAGGATCATTCAAAATGTAACAGGTAAGACAATTCATTATTGTTTATCATATTACAGCTGTGGCGCTTCTAGGTAGTTCGAAATGCCGGCGCTTCTAGTGTTAAAAGACCAAATTCCCATTGGGCTGTTCAGGACAGCCACTATAAGATCGTTACTTTTATTAAACATAAACATAAACAATTGACAGCCCTAATAATATTATAACAGGGCGAAGTGTTACGTGGGTGGTCACTGTTAGGGTTAGGAGTAGAGTTAGGGTTAGGATGCTAAAGGTGTGGTTCCCAGTATTGGAAGCGGTTGTGGATCTTTAGATTGAGTCAACTATAAATTTATTGAAGATTATTTACTACATAGAAACTGAATTACTAAAGTAAATATATTTGCAAAGTAATTTCAATGCTTTCCTATGCTTTTCCCATGGTTATACTACAAATGTACCATTTTTTCAATATACGTAACCATACCTCTCTGGGCTTTACAATGCTTGTCTTTAGCATTCTTTTTACAATTCTTTATTGCTCTTTGGTATACTGTTACAATGGAAAACTTGAAGGGGTTTCATCACAACACAGTAGGTAGTTTCCCTTTAAATTGATCACGCTAGGACCAGTAAAGACTTGTTTTCGATTTTGCTTTGTCATTCCTGATATTTACCTTTCTTTTTTCTTTTGCATAACATCGAAGTACAGAATGTCTAATAGGGTACAAAACTTATCTGTCAGCTGTTCTAGGAAAAAAAGCAACAACAACAAAAAACATTGATGTTTTCAAAGTTCATAGCAGAGGTAACAATTTAAACTTTAACTTTCACGTTAGACTGACTGTTTCTAAGCGGGAACCGTGAGATGAGATCAGAGCCAGGGGTTTTAACAAAAACTTGAACTTGAGATGACAACTTAAAAAACAGACATCGCTCAAATCACCACTGTTCAGATGTTATAACTTTGCTGATTAACCACTTTATTTTTTGCTGAGGTACTGGGTCACAGAGCTTTTGAGATATTACACACCACCCAAGGGACCCGCATTTCGAGCAAATTGACACTAAAACTCGCAGGCCTGTGACAGTCCTTGTAAAGCCTGCAAAATACCTCCATATATATAAGATTGGATTTAAGGTCAATCCTGGCTGGTTCTCGGCCTCAGTGCAGCACAAGACTAGAGTCTGTGTCTGTGCAGTTATCAGCACAAGACGGTCTTGGTTGTAGAGGTCTATTGCATATACAGTACACACCATTCAAGTTGCACATTGTATAATTTTAAATGAACCAATGCTGTTGTTTTCTTTTTCTTTTATTGATTCAAAATGTAACTGTGATAATTTAGGTCAAATTAATCATATCAAAATGTTCTCGAGGAAGGGGGATACCCCCTAACTCAAACCCTAATCCTAATCCCGCCCCCCCTAAACCTAACCCTAACCCTAACCCTAACCCGTTTCTGATACAATCATGTACTTATTATATGTTTGACCCATGAAATGGGGGTAATATTTGTTAGAACATATTTACCAGAATTATACAAAACATCATGTTGTTTCAAAAGAAATGACTCACTTGCTTAGTCATTAATCACTGAACAACACATTCCAGGAAAAGCATCTCTCAGTGTGTAAAATTGTGATACAAGATTCAAAGATTTCACAAGGGGTGGTAATTACATTGCTTCCTTAAATGCATACAGTAACTATGGTAAAATTGCAAACTTCCTGTGCAAATGTAGCGTGGTTCTATAAAGGTAATCTTCACATATTGTAATAGCCGGTTTATTTTTTGTTGTGAGGCTGTGGTAGGGCAGAGGACCACCCCTGTAAATAGTATGTTTTGCTTTGGGTTTCTAAATAAAATATGGCTTGGGGTTGGTTTGTAAATAATAATGTGTTTAATTTGTTTAATTGGTGGCAGGGCTGGCAGGTTAGACCTCCCTGCTTGCTTAATTCAAATGAACATGCAGCAGGTGGCCAAGGGTGAATTGAACAATTGACAATCAATTAACCCTGGTCACCTTCCTTTTAAAAGAGGCTGAACAGCCAGTTTCTTTGTTCTTCTTTTGTTTGTTTGGGTTTGGGTTTGGGTTTGGGTTTGGGTTTGGGTTTGGGTTTGGGTTGGTCTGGTCTGGTCTGGTCTGGTCTGGTCTGTACTTTGCAAGTCTGGAGGCGACAGAGAAGAACCGTCATGACTGAGTATGGAACCAGGCTGAGCTAAGGACCACTGCAGGTGTAACTGGGATCCTTAAGACCATAAATAGGGATTACTTTAAGGGATGTAGTAATCCTACCAAAGTTTTAGTTTATGTAGGGAGAAGGTTCCGGAAGTGGGATCTCCCTTTTAGTGGGAGCAGCACTTAGCCCAAGCTTGGACACTTTTTATTTTCTAGTTGCTTTTGTTCAGTGTTTTGTTTTGCATTTTTGGTCCACTTGTACATATTGCCACCTGCACTAGGGGTTACTGTTGCCGGTACCCTAGTGACCAACCACTGCAACTGAGCGGCATTTCAAGTACAAACCCCCTGTGTCTCTCACGTTCTCTCAGCGGATACCCACACTGTAACACGACACCCATGTTACAGAGGCATTCCCATTCTTCAAACAATGGGGAAAGAATCGAATCCTACTAAAGACATGGGACCAACTATGGGTGCTGGAGGTGTGTGGCAGCACCACCTGGCTTGAAGTACAGGGGTGCTGTGCATCTGCTGCTTGTTTCGTGAATCTTATGAGCTGCATGTGCACACATATGATAATAGATCAATCAGCGCTGATGGGATATTCTATAGATCACGCGGTTGCAATCTTGTGAGATTCAGTTAGTAGTTGAAATGCATTAGACGCAAGTGTATACAGTAGAATGGTTATTGAAAATAAATGCAGCGAACTGGGAGTGCTGCTTTGTGGGGCAATACTAAAAACACACGTACACAGTGACATTCTGGACACACTAACCTTTGGAGCCTTCTGGCTGTCTTTGTCTACAACAACTACTGTAAATAAAATGCTGTTCAACCTGTTTTTACAAGTATACATTTCTAAATTGCAGTACTTAAATAGATCATAGCATTACATGCTACTTTCTGATTTGTTTGCTCAAAACATTTTATTGTTAGCATGTTGTAAAGATTGTAGCAAGGACTGTGTGGTTAAAGCATTTTTTTTTTTACTTAGATAAACAGGTGTTGATGCTGGCTTCATTTTTTTTAACATGTTGTAGCATAATAGCAACCGAATGCATGCCTTCCATCAATGGCTTTCAGCACCCCCACAACAAAAACGGTTCTGTTGCACTAAACTGCAATGGATTGTGTATTGATGTGTTTCCACTGTTTTAGCTATTAGTCAATGGAAGGCATATATCATCACTAAAGCTGCTGGCTTTACCAGTTCACCTCAGTACCATTATCCATATGGTGCCATCAAACGATATTTTGTTGTGGAATGTGTTTCAAGATTTCAGTTATACCGTATTAATAATAACAAGAATAAATTACTAAAAAACGCAACCTGCAGTACGAGTTTTGTATAAGAATACAGTGATATTGTTTCCAGTAATTATAGTTCTCTATAACTGTTATTGGATTTAAAGACTGACAATTTTACTGAGAACCCAGTGCCTCATCTAATAAACTGCTACTTACTGTGCTGGTGCCATGTGAGGGATGTGATCATGGTTTGAATCCAATTGGGTCACAGATCCTGACTGAGGGCCCACAGGTAGTACTGCATTAGCCTGTACACCCCGACAGGGTAAGGAGTGTGAAAAGGCTGAGAACAGTTTACTTCATTGCCCTGAGTAAATGAAATCTGACACAATGTATTGTTTGTAGGTCCATAGTAAGAAGATTGTAAGTCGACAATGAACACAGAGTGGTGAGAGTATGGAATGAGGTAACTAGCCAAGTTGTTGATGCTTAATCATTGGGATCCTAAGACCTAACTTGACTACATTTTGGCATCAATTGGATAATAGGAGCCTAACGAGCATCGGTGGGCCGAATGACATACTATTGTTCGTAAATATTCTATTGTCTCTATTGTGGTAAGGTGTGGGGTAAAGTCCTGGATGGGCAGTACGCCAGAACACAAATTCTACAAAGCGCTATCCTTATGGGTTAGAAGGAAATGTAGTCTACATGGTTTTAATGGTGGACATTAATTACATAAAATAAAACTACATTTTGCAAGATGCTTTGTGCTGCAGGACAGGTGCTGCTCAAGAATCAGGGGATAATGCTTAGCACCTGCAGCTTGTTCTGTGTGAACATATAAGGCAGTCTCTAGTCTCATGGGAAGTTTGTCCTGTAAGTATTGTCTTTGGTGAATTGTGAGTGAAATAGTTTCTGGCTGAAGACGAAGAAAGGATTATTTTCTGCTTGTATGAAAACCTGCTTTGTGCACCTACCTGTTTTGTGTGTGACCTCGACAACGAACTCTACCACCTTAAAAATTACACTGTTACAGGTATTACCCTGTGGAATAAAACCTGTGTTCTGAGTAATTCTTCCCTACAACACTGTGTGGAAGGTCCCGAAAATGGCAAAGCTGCCCCACTTTGCCACACTATACATGATTTTCTGGAAACTTGTATCTGCATACATCCCTCCAGCTAAAACAAACATTTTAGAATAAAAAAAGTCAGAACTACCTCAGGTAAAGTACACAGTGCAGACACCGAGGCACCTTGTAAATCAAGTGTGAATATGTACAAAAGAATCAACCCTCATGGTGTTCCCACAACCTCCTGCCCTGAATCAATGTCCTAGTTACACTTACATGTCAGTCCTTTATTTGCCAGTTGGGGGTCAATTGACTAATCAGTTCCAGTTGATGGATGCTCAAGGCTTTCTTTCCAATTACCTTGTGCATACAGGCTGAGTAGCTTCTGGTGGCTTATTTCACAGGGCGGGGAGGGGATCTTGGCACTGACTTCCTCCCAGCCCATGTCGATTTCCTCTGGTACATCACACACAGCTACAGTAGTGTGCAAATGTATTAGAACACTCCATTGCTTCTGTTGTTTTGTTGTGGATATGAAATCAAACCACTATAACTGAAAATATTGTCAAAATAGACAAATTAGCAATATAATTGAACTGACAACTTCAATAGGCCACTGCGACAGATAGCTTGGGTGATAATGTCAGGCCAGGAAGAAACACACAGTACTGTGAGTAAATGAAGCACTGTTGCGCAAGTTTGTTGTAAATAATAAAGAAAAGGTGTAAACACTGAACAAACAAAACTGTACGATGGCCAAAATAAATTTCTCTCTCTCTCTCTCTCTCTCTCTCTCTCTCTCTCTCTCTCTCTCTCTCTCTCTGATGGTTCCATGCTTTTCTATGAATGTTGTGGGCAACCCCTAGGGTGGATCTGGACTTCTGAAGTGGTGCAGTGTTTTTTTTAAATTATTTTATTTACAGAGGAGTTTGTTCAGGGACTTGGTATCCCAAAACAGCCACCTATAAAGAATGGTTGTTTCAATAGTGTGTGTAGCCTGGTGGCTCTCTGCATTTTTTCCCAAAACAAAAGTGTTAATGTTTTATGGCGTATATAATTATACTGTAATTATTAATAATGCATATTCCCACTAAAGATGCCAAACTGAGACAGACCGCAAAGAAATAAAATAAAACTATGCTTTATCACCTGCACTGGTCATGTGTGTGTGTGTGTGTATCTATATATATATATATATATATATATATATATATATATATATATATATATATATATATATATATATATATATATATATATACAGTGCCTTGCATAAGTATTCACCCCCCTTGGACTTTTCCACATTTTGTAGTGTTACAACCTGGAATTAAAATGGATTTAATTAGGATTTTTTGTCACTGATCTACACAAAATAGTCCATAATGTTGAAGTGGGGAAAAAAATCTACATATTTTTCAAAATTATTTACAAATAAAAAACTGAAAAGTCTTGATTGGATAAGTATTCACCCACTTTGTTGTGATACCCCTAAATAAGCTCTGGTGCAACCAATTGCCTTCAGAAGTTACATAATTAGTTGAATGGAGTTCACCTGTGTGTAATTAAAGTGTCACATGATCTCAGATTAAATACACCTGTTTTTGGAAGGCCCCAGAGTTTGTTAGAGAGCATATCTAAACAAACAGCATCATGAAGACCAAGGAGCTATCAAAACAAGTCCGGGATAAAGTTCTGGAGAAGCACAAATCAGGGTTGGGTTATAAAAAAATATCCCAAACTTTGAACATCCCCTGGAGCACTGTTAAATCTATTATTAAAAAATGGAAAGAATATGGCACAACCGCGACTCTGCCTAGAGAAGGCTGTCCACCAAAACTCAGTGACCAGGTAAGGAGGGCATTAGTCAGAGAAGCAGCCAACAGGCCACTGGTAACTCTGAAGGAGCTGGAGAGATCCACAGCTGAGATGGGAGAAACCGTCCATGGGACAACTATAACCCGGACGCTCCACAAAGCAGGGCTTTATGGAAGAGTGGCGAGAAGAAAGCCATTGCTGAAAAAAACCCACATCAAATCCCATTTGGATTTTGCCAAAAGGCATGTGGGAGACACAGCAAACATGTGGAAATAGGTTCTCTGGTCTGATGAGACCAAAATTTAACTTTTTGGCCTTAGCGCAAAACGCTATGTGTGGCGCAAAGCCAACACTGCTCATCACCCTGAGAACACCATCCCCACGGTGAAGCATGGTGGTGGCAGCATCATGTTATGGGGATGCTTTTGATCGGCAGGGACTGGGAAATTGGTCAGGATTGAGGGCAAGATGGATGGAGCCAAATACAGGGAAATTCTAGAGGAAAACCTGTTTCAGTCTGCAAGAGACCTGGGACTGGGGCGGAGGTTCACATTCCAGCAGGACAATGACCCTAAACACACAGCCAAAGCTACACTGGAGTGGTTTAAAAACAAGAACATGAATGTCTTAGAATGGCCCAGTCAAAGCCCAGACCTCAATCCAATTGAGAATCTGTGGCAAGACTTGAAAATTGCTGTTCACCAACGGTCCCCATCCAACTTGACAGAGCTTGAGCAATTTTGCCAAGAAGAATGGGCAAAAATTGCAGGATCCAGATGTGCAAAGCTGGTAGAGACTTACCCAAAAAGACTCACAGCTGTAATTGCTGCCAAAGGTGCTTTGACCAAGTATTGACTCAGGGGGGTGAATACTTATGCAACCAACAAATGTCTTTTTTTGTTTAATTAACTTTTGTGTCACTTATGCAAGGCACTGTATATATATATATATATATATATATATATATATATATATATATATATATATATATATATATATAGAACCAGTCTCAACAAGACACTATTTTCCAAACAGAAGCAAAAAACAGAAACAATTAATACTGACAAACAAATATTCACCAAACTGACAGTGATAGCACAAGCTAGAGATGTTGATTTCCATGACCTCCTTAAGAATGAGCTTTCCCCTGTTCCTTTGTCACTGTTCAATTTGGATGGATCTTTCCACAATCAAAAGTGTAAGCATGTCTTGGTTAGAACAAGACCACAGTTTGCCAGAAATATCAAACACAACAGATCCAAGTCTATTAGTAGTCGACTTCATGATGATCATCTGCATGGTTTGCACTGACGGAAGTGATTGTCGTACATTTTGAAATCTTTCTGAGAAACTTCTCGGAATGATTCTTTCTCAAAACTTTCAACACATTGAAATACTCACAGGGGCTGGGCATCCTGCCACAGCTACACATGCAATCAATTTAAAAATAGTAAGAGAAAAGAAACACAGTCATGGTATAATGCATGCGACTTTTTAGAAGTTGTTTTAAGATGCCTAATTAAAGCACAAAGTGGTCTAACATTTCCACACATGAGTGCCTATTGTTTCTATATCACTGATTTTTGACCGAAGATTTTAATTCTCACACTCAGAGGTTTTCATGCAGGTAGGTATATAAAGGATAGAAATGACAAATCTTGAGGTGTTCTGATACATTTGCACAATACTGTACCTTGTTGCTGTCATCGCTATGTCTACATGCACCTAGCGTTCCACTAACTGCACTATAAGGAACCCAACTTAATTTGATGTCTGTAAATGAGTTCCCATTTATTGATTCCAATAATTAAGTTACACACATATAGCTTAAACATTTATCATTAGATGCAAAAAATGTAGCACCTAGATTTAAACAGAAATCAGATAATGATCAGTTACCTAATTCTCTGGGTGATAGCTCAGTTAAGGAGATGGTCGGTCATCAATGGAGGATTCAGGCAGCTTGTCTCACTCGCACTAATGAGTGCCTGTCTTATATATCTTACCTAACTGCGTGTGTGTGTGAAGCTGAACTTTGTGAGCTCTGTTTCCATTCCCGAACAATATCTAAACACTATCAATTTCTTGCTGTGTGTTATAATGTTGTTTCATACACAGAGCATATCTAGAATTCTGCATACGATTTGGAATATGGAATAGTATAAATGGATTTGATATTGTAGATAATGGACATTGTGATTCATTATTGTTTAGTTATATATATATATATATATATATATATATATATATATATATATATATATATATATATATATACACTATACAAAACGCACTGTTAGGCATTTATTAAATTATGATAATGATGGTATTACATTATTGCAGCTAAAATGTAAAATGTAAAAATGCTTTTACATTTCCCTTTCTATTAAAGTGTGTTTGCAGTCATTGTTGCGTTCAAAAGGAGTTTTTACTTTTTGCCTTTTTAAGCTGGCACTCTGGCACTTAGCTTAATTTGGGACTTGCTATGAACTTGTCTGTGGTATTCTAAGTGATGGGACTGAAATGCCTTACTTATTCCATTCAGATCATGTGACAGTGCAACTTTTCAACTCTGCTAGATTCCAAAGAAGCCATTACAGCTTTGTAATCTTATTTTGGTAATCACAGGTATATCAGTAGCATCCATCTCCCCAATGAAAGCTATCAGTAGAATTAAAGAAGTTGAGGACCATGACATGAATCAACAGCATGTACAGAATAGTATAGAATAAGAATTTGCAATTATATGTTTAATCACAAGTTGATAATCGATTCTTGATCTATTCAAAAGTATAAGCGGGACATCATGATAGACAGATGAACAGACAGACACCTCCTTATAGCCACAGAATCTGATATTCACAAAAACATAATGGTAGTACCAAATGTCATGACAATTGGACCATTGGATGTACTGTAACTGTTGACAGTCCAGTTTGTTTGTAGTCTCAAAACATAATAATAATAATAATAATAATAATAATAATAATAATAATAATAATAATAATTGAAACGCTTATAAATCAAATAGTTCCAACATATTTTTGTTCTTACTTGAAAATGTGTGTATATATATTTTTTGCTGGCACCTCATTAATTTGTGAAATCTCTGATTTAATAATTACACTCTCGTAGTGATTCATTTTTAATTATAGGCGTTCACCTGGGCCCTGTTTCAGAAAGCAGGTTTAACAAACTCTGAGTTTAAACCTGAACTCTGGGTTGACTAACTCTGAGTTGTCAAACTCAGAGTTTTCGGTTTCAGAACAGGTGATAACAATGAGTTCAATCAACTCTGAGTTAAGTTAACCCTGAGTAAAGCGCGTGCATGAGGAGAAAAAAAGCCCTCATCAAAGGAACGCATAACCTGATTCGTCATGGCAACAGGAGAAAAAAGGGCTCGAACCTCCTACTTCTCCCCAGTGGAGATAGAAATATTAATGAATGCATATGCAGAATACGAGTATATATTTAAGAAAAAACGCAATACCGTAGCAGCAGCAAAAGAACGTGAGCTGGCGTGGCAGAAAATTGCTGACCGAGTCAATGCGTGAGTATTAATTGAAAAAAAAAAAATATATATATATATATGTGTGTGTGTGTGTGTGTGTGTGTGTGTGTGTGTGTGTGTGTGTGTGTGTGTGTGTGTGTGTGTGTGTGTGCGCGTGTTTAATATTTATGCAGGTGCAACCCAACCGGCACAAAACGTACTTGGCAGCAACTGAAGATGAAATATAAAAATATACTTCAAACAGGTAAGATATAATTTCTTTACAAGCAATTGTGATGTTGTTTAGCCTACCCTACCTAATTAAACCGCATTCAGTGGCTACATTCAACATGTGATATATTTAAGTAGTTAGTGAAATTTTCTAAGCAAAAAAAAAGAGTAAATTTTTCAGCCATCCCAACACTGCCAGTATTTAATATTGTCTATTTGAAAGTAACACCTAAATGCCTTTATACATACAAGTCTCCAAATTTGTGCTTACTGGACATGTTCAAATTTGATCTCCATTATAGCCAATAGAAAAAAGACTAAGGGCCGATAAACAGGTGGGGGTCCACCACCACCACCACTCACAGAGGCTGAAGAGATGGCCCTCAGTCAAAACAGTGGGCGACCTACTGCTGAAGGCATCTCTGGAGGAAGCTCATCTGACCCAACCACCCCCCAGGACACAAGGGCATACATAAGAGGTTAGTTATTCAAATTAATGATATACTGTATGTACATTCATCCTTTTGCCAGTGTTAGCTCAGTGACGCCCACCCATCCATTTTAGACACAACTTGGCACACTGATTTTCTTGTAGTGGTACAATTCTTTGCAATTGACTGCTGTTACTCCTTCAGACATCATAAACTATTTTAAGGTGACTCAAGAGTTATATATTTGAAAAATTGTGATGTGGCCTGCACAATGTTGTAAAAACAAAATTCAAATTAGGTGGGGCACTTTTCTGGGTAAAGTTATAATTTAACTGTCTAATCTTCTTCATTCTCTACCAGTTACTGATGGTGTAATCTGTCTGGTGGAGCCTTCTGCCATAACAGACCTCCATGCAGTTGTAAGTACTCTTAATACTCCACAGATTTTTCATAATGGGTTAAAGTAGAACACAAAAATTGTTAATTTTCATTACAGGAGGATGATGATGAAGACACCTTGTCAGCTGCCACAGAGAGGGAAGATACAGAGAGACCTATTGAGGTTCACACCGTAAAAATAACATCTAACAGTTGATGATAGTGTTGTACCATAATAAAACTTGCACATTCTTTTTCCCTAAGAGTGAAAAAGATGTTGGAAATTACAATGAGGAAGAGGGTCCATCCACCTCCACAGCACAACTTACCTCAGTAAGATGTTGTTCAGCATTGGCCCATGACTTACAATGAAACTAAGTAGACCTGGCACTGTGAAATTCAATGTCATTTTTTGTGTTCCTATAGCTCCCTGTGAAACAGCTGTACAAGGTGTACTTAAATAAACAAATTGAAAAATGTAATTTAGAAATGGACCACATAAGGCTGCAGATGCGAAAGGCAAAACTAGAAATACAACTGCTGGAACATCAGTTAAAGTTAAGCTGAACTGGCTTTGTGAAACCGAAAACCCAGAGTTTCCTTCAACTCTGAGTCAACTAACTCTGAGTTTTCACTAAACCCGCTTTCTGAAACAGGGCCCTGGTCGTGTTGGTTCAATAAACAGTAATGCCGGAGAGCTAGTTATGCATGTTTATATTAAAAAAAACCAAAAAAAAACAAACATAGCTTGCTTTTTAAACTGTTGACATACAAGCATGCAATTACAATCAAAGAATGGGGTAAGAATCTATTGGAACTTTGTATCCAGCTACTGTGGGGAACAAAGTTAGAATTTTTAAATAATAAAAATATTATTCAACTACCCCTTATACTGGGAAACGGGCATATGGACAGTCACATGAAAACAAATGAGTAACTCATGCGTCTATTTACGTTATTATACGGTAATTGTTTTGTTCACTGTGACTTTCTCCGACCTATCACAGTGCTTCTGGAGACGAAAACACGCGTACGTGTTTGAAAGCATGTCGAGGGTGTGTGCCGGGGACAACGCCCCTCCAGCGCACAAATAAAATACAGAAGAACGCTAAGAACGTCCCATAGGATGACGTAATAGGTTTTTGTATAAACCGGTGTAGGATACAGTAACGGCATTGTGACATCTGTGAGACATTTGTTTTGTTACTTTCTCACAAAATTTGTGCAGCATAACAAGCTATTCTGTTATAAAGTTGTAAGTGCCGGTATTGTGAGGGAACAGTGTGTGGATTTCTTAAGTTTGTTTGTATCTTAAAATATAATATATATTTTTACTGGATTTACTACTTTTAACTCCTAAATATGTTTCCAGAACAAAAACTAGGGTAAGTAATTATTATTATTATTATTATTACGTGATGGGTGGGGGTGTAGCCACATAGGGGTCTCCTCGTGCTTCTTATGCTAAGTTTTATCAGTTTCTGCAATCCTACAGTAGGTTAAGAGAACAAAAAAATTCTCTTTAACACTTATTGTGTTAATTGCATCGTACAGTTGATTAAGTCCACATCAAGTTGATAAAATGCGGACTAGAAAATCCTACAATCTGTACAAACCTTGATTATGAGCAAAATTGCTCCTGAGTACAGTGTACCAAACAAGATGACGCGGTAATTTTGTTTAATTGATCGGAATAAGTGGAATACATTAGACATATGACTAGCCAACAGTTCTGGCCAAACGTTTTGCATCGCCCTATAGCATTAACTACTTTTGCTTAAAAAGGTCGAATGTAACCTGCTGAATAATGTTCCGTTCATATATTAAGTCACATACAGCTTTGTACTACTATTATGGCTTTCGGTATATGCCTTTTGTGATATCCTGTTGTAGTTTCTTTTGATTAATAGAATGTGTAAATTATGTCGCAATCCTAGGTGAATCAAAACTTTTGGCCATATCTTGTAAACCCATCTTTACAAATCTGATATGTGGAATTCAGTGTCAAATAAAATATATAAAGGGATCCCTGTACAAAAAGAAAGACACACTTGTATTACACCAGTATGATTCACGCAAACATGTTTAAGTACACATAAATCCAATGTCATGTCTTTTTGTGCACGTTTTAAACGTGCAGATTGTCCTTGCATTTTAAGCTGCCGTCATTGCTGCATTGGCACACAGAACAGTTTCATTGCGTATATATATATATATATATATATATATATATATATATATATATATATATATATATATATATATATATATATATGTGTGTGTAATTTGGTACGCTGCAATTGACCCATTTAGTTTAGGTTCAATAAAGAACCACGTGAAATGTATTTGAATACAAGTTCTGGTAAGTACTTACTAATACGTTCGTCAAATTGTGATGTTTGTTTAAACATTCTAGAAAATTACTTGGCGGGGGACTTGACTAACCTATTCTAGAATTTACATAAGTATCATTTGAGTCGAATTGTATCACAGGCGGAGCATTTCGCTATTGGCTAGTAAATTATAGTCGCCGTCTTTTTTCACCTCTTTCCGAAAACAGTATTTCAAGGCGGAACAATATAGTTTTGCCAGGTTGTGTTTTATTTATTTATTTATTTATTCTATAGTTTTATGTTCTTCTATTCCGAATAAACTGGAGTGAGCAGACTGTTGCATAAAAAAAAAAAATCCTTGCAACAGACCCAGTGTACCAGATGTTTCCTGTATTTACAGAAACGGTGGCATAGGTTGTAATTTGAAGTGCGATCGGTATGTTGGTTTCTACTTCCTTACCTGGGTGTTTCTTTTTCATTACTGGCATAAATGCAGATTATCAGTTGCATGATCAAATGATAGATTGATTACACATCAGCCTAAGGAAGCTACGCCAACGTAGGTTTATTCGGTGTGCCTCCTTCCATACATGAAGCACGTATAACTTTAATTCAGTTATAAATTAAACTATGCTGTAAAAAAACATCCATTAATACAGTATTGACAAACTTGTAAGTATTAGTTTTCGTGCTGCAGTTTTCGTCAATGCCGCACTAACAGAAGTTTTTTAAACAAATATTTTTTTTTAATTGAAATTTATTCCAGCTATTATTATTATTATTAGTAGTAGTAGTAGTAGTTGTAGTCGTAGTCGTAGTAGTATGTCCATTGTCAAATCGGATGCTTAAGAATTAAACCAAGGGTATACACAACAGGTTATTTACAAATTACTGAATACTTTGTTAATATACTTTAGACTAAAAAAGTATTAGCAAAATTCAGCATTCACCATAAACGTGGATTTATATATATATATATATATATATATATATATATATATATATATATATATATATATATATATATATATATATTTTTTGACACCAGTTTAACAAACTACATGGACTATAGTTAGTCATAACACAAGCTTACCAATTGTTCAGCTGCCCAAACTTTCCGGGTGGGTTTTTTAAATATTTCACATTAGGTATAACTTCCCCTCCTGTGATGCATTTGGCCAGTCATTTCCTGACAAGTCATGCTTTTGAAACTGGTGAGACACCAATTTCCTGTGAGTGGGTGAGCCCAGGGGCCTTTAAACTACGTGCCATGTATGTTCACTTCTCATTGGTCAGTTTCTCTAGTTAAGCTGTGTGCAGCTTTAGGATCAGCTCATTTTTACGGATCAGTGGAGCCTGATCCAGGCCCTTGTAGTAAAACACCATCTTATTATCCAGCTCCAGTGATCCCGAATCAGATCCCATTGACTTTTATACTTCTAGTGATTATACCTGCAGCCAGGAATTTTGGGGCTTGGAACAAGTCCTATGAGGATTCAAATACAGTAAACCTTTGAATAATTAATTTCTAAACTATTTCGATATACACATTCATATATGTTTTTGTATGTTATTCCCCTATGATTTAATAGCCTGTGTCAAGAAACAAATACAGCCCATGTTTCTTATGCAGATACAGTACAAGTTTTACAGCTAGACATTAGCTTAACTGCTTGCAATTATACCCAGTAAAAATCGAGAACAGTTGAAGTGCTCTTAGATGTTTCAGTTAAAACACTGTTTAAAAATAAAACTTGTTGTTCAGCTTTTTAACATACAATGTGTTTTCATAATATCCAACTAGTTTATTGTAGTATGTTGTGTGTGCTTTACTTTAAGAAATAGTAAAACATATACGAAAGCATTTTTTAAGGACTATCATTAATATGCAACATCCAAGATTTAAATAAATACATATTTCAATTATTTCCTTAAATTCTTTTCTTAGGCTTATTTTTATTGTTTTCTAGAACACCAATGCGTTTAGATAATAAACACTATAGCCATTAAGAAATGTGTTTAATGTGTTGCAGAAATGTGTTTAATTGTTTTTACAGTGTAGCCAATACCTAATTATTCTAACAACAGAATACACAAACCTTGATGTCAAAAAAAAAATTGTGCGCTACACAGTTTCACATCTTGACCATTTCAACAGACTAGGCTACTATTTACATTTACCCTATCCAAACAGCAAGTCATTGCCTCAATATAGGTTGAACAATTTTGCTATTCCTGTAATGTGTGTGTTAAAGTGAAAAAATAAATGATATCTGAAACAAAAACACATTGGAAATGTGAAAAAACGCCAAGTTATCAAAAGTGCCCAGCCATTTAAAGTGGAGATATCAAAAACACAAGCCAAGTTTCAAGAAACCGTTGTGGCAACCTTGCCCAGCACAAAGCAAATGGGCACAACTGTAAAACTGATGGCGGTGCCAAGGTTGCCCCAATTGTTTCTATTAACTTGGCTTGTGTTTTTCAGGCACAAGAGCAGATCGAACTTACATCAAAAACACATTCAATTTAATAAGAAGCTGTGGTGATGCGGTGCTCAGGAAGGCTAGATACAAAACCGTTCACAGTGAAAACATCTCTTTTTTTGGCTGGGTTGCTGGTGGCAACTCTTAAATAATAGTAACGTGCTCTACACAACAATGTGTATTGCACCGTTATTCAATAATAAGACACGATACAGACACACACCTACTCAGCAGTCACAAGTCCAGAACAAGTACTCAAAGTGCAGGTGGTGAATTACAGTGAAGTGCTTTCCGGGTTGCACGCTGGCTTCTCACTACAGCTCCGGGATACTTATTCGCCTAGTAATGACAAACAAAACAATTACTTGATTTGACAAAACAAAACACAAGACTCTTGGTTAGTTCACTGGTGTTCCCTGTAGGTCTACTCGTAACCATAACACAGATTGCTTGACCACATCCCCTGATATACCTTCAGTCCCGCCCCCTTTGGTAGCTAGTGCAATCACGTCTCCTCCAATTCATGATTGACACATCGTCTACCATATTAGGGCGATGACTTCTGGTATTGTGGCTCTGCCCCCTTCCTGGATGGTCGACTTCCAACTTGGGAGGGAGATTGTTGACTTGGATTAATTCACTGTCTGTTACAGAAGCATGTTAATGACAAAATGGGTGTGTGTATTATGGTATTAATGCTTGTACACAATCTTATGACTTTTTTTTTTTTTACTTCAATCCAATTAAACATTTAGCTGGGTTTATGCAATTAAGTTAATGTGATAAATAGATAGATAGTGCCACAACTGCACATAGATTCTTCATACAGGCTTCTATTGCAGGGGCCTTGATGCTTCAAAATTCAATTTTTCTTCTTGTTAATCTTGCCTTGCTGTGAGCAGTACTGAAATAAAACTCCTTCATTGCACTATTGTAGTACTTTGTCAGACACTACAAGCAGACCACTACTAGTTGTGCCAGAATGCTCCATTTTAACACCTTTTTTTTAAAAAAAATGGGGGGCCCCTACTACCTTGTAAGTGTCACATCCCTTAAAACTAATTGAAAACCCTGTAGGATAGATACCAAATACATTCAGCAGATTGTATAAGCACAGAGTTGGTTACACGACACGTGCCTGTAAATCTGTGCAACAGAAATTTAGAGCAAACTGGTGTTTATTCATATTTTTATTGTAACTTTGAACTCTTGTGTCTTGCAGGTACACCTATGAGGAGTACAAGGTAACTGCTGATTGGCTGCTAGCGAATACGGAGCACCGTCCCCTGATCGCTATTATCTGCGGGTCTGGACTCGGTGGATTGGCTGAGATTTTGAAGGATCAGAAGGTGTTCAGCTACTCGGACATCCCCAACTTTCCACAGAGCACAGGTACAGAAATGGAAGTTTTGTATGGGAATAATCGATTTTATCATATCAATCGCATATCTGAATAGTATTTTAAACAGCAGTTGACATATTCAACAGTGATGTTTCTCACAAGCCTATGTATGGTGTCTCTTATTGTTATAAGAAATCTGTAATGGGTTCTGTTATAAAACCTATTATTTAAAAAATGGGGTGCCCGAGGGGCTCACCTGGTAAAGGCACGGCTGCACGGTGTACAGGATGACATACAGTCCGGGGAGTGCTTGCTGTGTGAAGTTGCCAGTCTTTGCTGGTGATTCTGGAGGGAGTGTCTCATTGGCCTTGGCTAATTTCTGGTTAGGAAGGCAAAACCGGCAGAGACTGTTTCTCCTCATCGCGCTATAGCGGGCCCTGTGGCCAGTCGCCTAGTGAGCTCAGAGCAGACACTTGTAGGGTTGGCCTTTGTCCTCCAGAGGCCGGTAGCTTGTTGACATCCATTCTAGAGTTCCTGGGTGTAAAAAGAAAAACACCTGGCTTGGTCGTGGGATCGGAGGACGTCCATGTGTCCTTCTCCTGAGCTGTGTGGGGAATTGCTGCGGTAAGGGGAAAATAATTGTAGATTTATAAATTGGGTAGAAAATCGGGGGTCAAATTAATAAAATATTCTGCTCAGAAACTGCTATAAAACATAGAGTTGTGAAGGCTATCGCAAGTGCAGTTTTTGGGCAATTTCACTGTCTTTCCCTGACAGCAGCCAGATAACACTAGCTGCACTCAGATTCATAGTTTTGTGCTTCAAATCTTTTTACAAGGGAAAACTGCACACCTTGATATGTTTTGCCTTGATACCCCAGTGAATGACATGTGTCTGTTATATTTCGTTGCAGTGCATGGCCATGCAGGGCGACTTGTTTTTGGAACCCTAAAAGGGAAGTCGTGTGTCTGCATGCAGGGCAGATTCCATCTGTATGAGGGCTATCCCATCTGGAAGGTAAGCTTGTTCGTCTGTCACATTTGTAAATCTCTGTAATGTGTGTCTGTATGATCAACTGCCGTTTTGAATTTCTACTTTTTAAATCATTTTCTTAATCTCGCCTCTTCTCCTTACCAGGGGCAGACCAAATCTGCAGGAAAATCTGCAAAAAAACTCCTGACATTAATTAGATCTGTGGAGTGTTCTGCGGAACATCTTGTATGTTTAGTATTTGTATTAATAATGGCTTATAAAAATGCAAATCAAGTAAACATAATCATATTAAACAATGCAGTCTGGTTTTCTTAATCGATTTTCACGCACACATTTATCGACAATAATGGATGCATTTTATTTTTCAAAATCAAGAACAAACATTTTAATTCAGAATATCCCATAACTAAAAATACTTGTGCATAATAGTTAAACAGCAAGACACAACTTGTATTCAAATGAGAACTTTTTATTTTATTATTATTATTATTATTATTATTATTATTATTATCTGAATGACTTGATTTTCAATTAACAACTGAAAAGGATTTGTGTGTCTGCACCATATGTCCCTTTTACGACGTTTTTAAATAATAAATAATCAATATTATATATTTTTTTTAACCAAAGCCATTTCGATCTCAAATATGCTTATTAACCAACATTAACCCTTTGCGGTCCATTTATTAATTCTGCATCAGGCTCGCCAGGTCTAATTTATTTTCACACGCGCAGTTAATTTTAGATGCGCTGTTTAAAAGTATTTTTTTCCACAGTCAAACGGGTTTAAATGGCCCTGCATATCAACAAAGCACTCACTAGGGATCTCCAGCCCCGCCCCACCCTTTCGTTTGCTATCGCTTTCACATATGCTACCAAATAAATAATAATAATAATAATAGTCGTACATACCGATCAATAATCTCCTGATGACTCGTTTTATCACCAAACCAATAATGCAATCCAAGTCATTATTTTATTGCTATAACATCTCAAAAAAGCTCTGCAAATGTCCGTGATAGTCTCTGTGCGCTGATACTGTAACACCCAGCTTGTTTCCATATGACCGCCCATCTGATGCCAGGGGCTAGTATGACTATTCATGAGATCGCCTTTTTTTTTTTATCGGCTTGTCTCGGCTCCTTTCGTTCCCACACGGCCATTGAATAGTTTTCTCGGCTTTTTCCGTTGAAAAACCGACTTTTTTGCGTTTTTTGTGTTTTTTGGATGATGTCGGACAGGGTCCGACAAAGGACCTGATGGGAATAATTGCAATGTCGGACCCAGTCCGACAATGGACCGCAAAGGGTTAAATATTAATGCTATTGGAGTGGGACTTGCAGATACATATTTATGTATTTGTTCTGTGTGGGAGGTTTAGGGTGGACGTAGGAATTTTCTTCACTTCAGGAACCACTACTCTTTTGTCCTTTTAGATCCCTGGTAGTGATACTGATAGTTAAACTTGTGGATGGGTCGCCATTTCCATTAACCGTACAAAAACCGAATAAATCTTAAGAGATCCATTGGTGGGTCATAAACAAGCTCTTAAATTTCAGCATAATGAATCATGGGGTTTGTGAGGCATTGGCCATTTTCACCATTCCATGCAGAAAATCGAGAAATGGACATTTTTAAGCAAATAAATTAAATAAAAATAAATATTTTCAGATATTCACTATTGGGTCATAACTAGGGGTTCTGGTTTTCCGTAAGCAATTTTGGCCGATTTAAATACCTGCCGAGTTTAATGCTCAAGTAACAACATTTATTTTATAATACCAATTAAAAGCAGAATCTCTACTTGTTTTTATTTTGAACTCCATTTCCCACCATCCTCTGCTGAGAGAATGCATGAGAAGGCTTCCTGCATCAGTTCGTATTTGGTTTGTTGTTGTTGCACGCACACACACTCCTTACATACTGTGAATTTCAAGAAAAAACTATCTTTGTGTATGGAGTTATGTTTTACCCATGACCTTTTGGTGTGACCCCGCCCTACCCCGCCCTTTTTTAAGGGAGTACACTTAATTTGTGGAAACTCTGAGGTCATGGAAACTATAGACCCGGATGCATTTACTTCAGCACCAGTCTTTGTTTCTGTTCCAGGTAACGTTCCCAATCCGTATTTTCCGGCTGCTTGGCGTGGAGACTACCATCGTGACTAACGCAGCAGGTGGCCTGAACGAGGACTACAAGGTGGGAGACATCATGCTGATCAAGGACCATCTCAACATGCCAGGCTTCGCTGGGAACAACCCTTTGGTGGGACCCAATGATGAGAGGTATATTGTTTCACCTCGTCCACAGGCATTTTTAATATCGCCAAGCAGACGTGCTAAGATCTTGTGATGTATTAAACAAGTAAGAACAACTGCTTAGTCAGCTGACTCCTCCCTAATTGCCTTCTGCTTTAATGCTGGAAATACCGGTACATTTACCTTCTAATACATTATTTGGGAAAGGGTTACAGACGAGTATGCTGAAAGGGCAGAAAATGTTTTAGGTGATTCAAATTCAGGCCTGAATTTTTTTTGGACCCGCACCCAAACCACGAAAAAGTTCACATTCTGACCCGAACCTGACCCGCTTTTGTGGGTCACCCGCGGGCCCTGCAGGCATCCGACCTGATGCGGGACTCAAAGGTGGCATCAGAACTTAACAAAAAGAACCCATTTTGAATCACTACAATTCTAATTTAAGGAAAAAAAACTGAATAATAAACTTACTTATAACAGGGCTTGGAAAAATAACAACCTCTGATTGGTTAAACAGCATCACATGACCATGCGTATAAATAGCGTATAGCACGGCTTGCATACTAATGAGCCGCTTCACGCTGAATAAATCACTACGCACCACTGTATTCTAAATCCCATGACAAACTCCCATTTTATTTGTTGTTAGTTACAAAACCACTGCCAAAAATGTGTGTCATTTTATCCATTTCCTTTAATATGTTTGGGGATGAAACTCCACATAACTGGTACAACACCAACTTTGAGTGAAGACAGCAGTCCATCTGAAAAAAAATAAATAGATAAAATAATTAAATATAGGGCTGTGATACAGACAACACAAGATACACCAAATGTAGTGTGTTTCTTGTAAACTTTGCAAGGTGTTCTTTAGCACTTTGTAACGATCACTCTGCACAACTGAGAAGCAGTTGCACTGTCCTCCCTAAGGAGATACTACTGGCCCTATTCCTATAGCTAAATAAGTCAGCAAGAGTGACAGACAGCAAAAGCAGGGACGTCAGAGGTGTCAATTTCACGATCATCCAGGTTATTATTCTGAACAATAATGTCAACAAATGAAAAAATGAACAACTGAATTAAATGAATAATGATAAGACAGGAATTCAAATAATTGCAGGTAACAGGTAAGAAATAAGATGGTACAGATAAGTATGTAGGGACAAACAGAAGGCTAAACAGTTTCACAAAGTTGAAATGAATGGTGTCCGGAGGGTCTCCAATAAACCCACACTCACAAACACAACCCACACAGATAGACAAAAGATAAATAAATAGATACAGATGAAAACAGTGTCCTGTGGAAACAATTATATTTAACAGTCTCTGTGGCAATGGTGGGAGAATGACAGGTAGGCCCAACAAGTCCAGTAATCGCAGGGTAATTGAAATCCATACAAAGTAACAAAATAACAAAGTAACAGAAAAAATACAGGAAACAAAGTATCAAATTAAAGTAGAAAAAATCCAAACAAAAAAGAAATGATCTCACCCACAAATAAGGCAGTCCAGCAAAGTGTCCCGAAATGATGGTGATTGTAAAAGGTTGAGAATGTTTGGAAAAAATCAGGAGGATCAGGAAAAAATGGAGGCTGTCACACATAAAACAACAAACACTAAACGGACCTAGAAAAACAGCTAAACTTAAACAAGTAACAGTGAAAACAAAAAGAGCAGTTTAGACAAAGCGCAGCAACAAAAGAAAATGAACGGATGCACTGGAATTATCTAAGGATGGTAATGGAGTCACTGAAATTTAAGTTGAGAAAATGCTGTAGTTTAATGGATTCCTCTGAGAAAGGGAGTCCCCCTCAGGCCTGATTAGCCAGCTTTAATACAAGTGATGGCTACTAAGGAGCTCTGAGATTGGAGGGGTGGAAATCTGAATGAGCCAATGGGGAGAGAGGATGAACAGAGGGTGGTTGCAAGGAACTATGGGAAATGAAGTTTTAACCTGGCCAGGCTACTGACCCTAATTAAAGGGACAGGTGGGTGAGACTTACACCCACATTATGTAGCATGGGAATTGCTACAACTTTAAGATTGACACTTCGACCCAAAGAGAAGTCCTGGCAGTCTCCTTCTTTAACATTACCTTTGACTGCTGTCTCCAAAATGCATTGAAGGGGGTTGTTTTATTAACAGGTTCGGGCTGCGCTTCCCTTGCATGTCTGACGCCTACGACAGTGACCTAAGAAAGCTGGCCAAGACTGTAGCCAGGGATCTGGGCTACTCTGAATTCCTGAAGGAGGGTGTGTACTGTGTGCTGGGCGGGCCTTCCTTCGAAACCATCGCTGAGTGCAGTATGCTCAAGCGGCTTGGGGCGGATGCAGTTGGTGAGTAACTGTCCCAACGAAATCATTTCCGAATTCTTATCTGGTTTGTGCTTTCATTTGTTATGTAGGTCTCACAAGTTGTCTTAATCCTGAATATTTAATTCTTATCTCATTGTCCGTCAGATGAGACGTAAAACCAAGGTCCTATTGTAAGTGACTCTGCAGTTGTGCTGCATAGTTCACTCCATAGTCTCCAGGTCGCTTCGGATAAAAGCGTCTGCTAAATGACCAGATGATGAAAATAATAATATTGTATTCTGCACTTATTTGCACTTACTGTAAACTACACTATTTAAATATTGTTTTTGCACTGTAACCTTGGATTGCCTTTTAACACCTGTAAGTGACGTCTGGATAAAGGCGTCTGTCAAATAAACAAGTGCAAGTCCTTTTGGAAATTGTTATCTTGTTCTGTTAGGTAGTCTCATATGTTCTTATTTCCCTTTTACTCTTCCTTTTAACATTTGATGCTGTTTTCAAACATGTGACTATATAGCCATTGAAATCTGCTAGAACTATGTACCTTTTATGCAGACAGAAAATAGTTGGGGCCGGCAGAGTTAAAATGTCACATTGTATCAATTTGAATGGAATGCTTATTCAAGGAGAAAAAATGTCATAACTCAATATTGAAGCAATAGAAACCAGTTAGTCTTTTAATTACCAGCCACTAAACTCCATCAGTATGTCACTCATTTGCTTTGTTAATCGACAAGTTTATTTCGGTATGTTCTGTGACTAATGGGGAGCAGCGTGTTGGTAATTTGATATGCTCCTTAAATGCTAACATCACCCTGAATCTGTCTCTAAATCTTGTTGTTTGTTTGTGAAACTGCCTCAGCAGTAGTGCCAGATGTATTGTCCCTGTCACTAACTGGCTGTGCTTTCCCCTCTTCAGGTATGAGCACAGTTCATGAGGTGATCGTCGCTCGCCATTGCGGCATGCGTGTCTTTGGGCTGTCTCTCATTACTAACAAGGCCGTGATGGACTACAACAGCGAGAGCAAGGCTAACCACGAGGAGGTTCTCCAGACAGGTAGAGAGAGAGCAAGCCAGCTGGAGAAAATGATATCCAGACTCATCGAAGGCATTGAACCCAACAACAACAACGTCTGCTGAGCAGAGATCTGAGGGTGGAGGGAGTCTGGAAGCGCAGGACTGTAGTGGAGCCCACTTAACATTCAATCTGAAGTGAAGTTGCAATGTAAACCTGCTTATTTATAGTGTAAATTATATTTTAAGTGTTAGTTTTTTGTTACAAGATTTAAACTTTGTTTTTTTTAAGAAACCTAACATCTTAATTTATTATTATTTAATTTACTTTTTTTTTAACTTAAAATACAGAAATGTATTTACGCACAAAAGTAAATACTAAGGCTGAATTGCAGAAGAATATTTTGCTATTTTCTTAAACCACATTCACATTTATAATCCAATTTTCATAAAACATCGCCAACATTAATGAAGCTGCGTTAAACAAAAATGTTGTCAGTCCTCATTATTTAATTGACACACAAAACAAATGCATTTGTTTATACAAAGGTGTATTGTAGACTATAAAAGGTGTAAATCAAACCAGAAATGTAATTGAGACCCATTTTAATACGCAACTGGGGACTATCTTGAGCTGCTTAGTTCAGTACAACTGGTATTAACTTGCGTACGGAGTTTAGTATCGTCCTCTGTACTAACCACGGGATCATCCCCAGTTAGTACGCTCCTTTCAGTTTGTTGCAATTGACCCACAGAGACTACAGGAGGTAGGAAGTATTGTTCTTAACCAATGGAGTTTACTGCAGAATATAACAAAATAATACTTGCTGAGATTTGATCTTAAGTGGGCTTCACTTTTATGATTTTATGAAAGTTATTTTGTCATTTGACACTATTCCAGGTTCTGATGCTTCTAGGCTAAATTTTTTAAGAGGTGTTTATTAGGCCAACTAGACACAACTTTGTGCCTAGGTAAAGCTTTTTTTACATGCTCAAACAGCTCAGCAATGAAATGTACATCTCATAATTGCCTTAACCTGTTAATATGGTGTATAGTACAGTTAGAACCAGTCAATACTCCAGATGTATACAGAAAAAGTAATCTGCATGGATAGTTGTTGAACAGTTGCATTTAAATATGTATATTATTATTTATTAGTATTATTATTATTATTATTATTATTATTATTATTATTATTATTAGTAGTAGTAGTAGTCGTGGTAGTCGTAGTAGTCGTAGTAATAGTATGGCATGTTCCATAGGTAACGCTGTTTGAGTTGAGACTGGTTCCTTTAGCATGTGGAGGTAGTTTCCATATAACTTATATATATATATATATATATATATATATATATATATATATATTACATTATACAACTCTATGGACTGGAGTTGAGATGTATAGTCCCAGAGGGAGGTGTAGTATCTGACAGGATGATGTATTATCCCCAAGTCAAAGGTTGAAGGCTATATTGTACCCTGTAAGGCACTATCAACACAAGAGGACAGTAGTTTTCCATAAACTCTAATATCCAGACAGTCTATATGTGTTTTTATTAAACCTTTAAAATGGCTTCTCGTAGATTGTAGAATACATACTGTTGCTATGAATATTGATCCTAAAGGACCTCAGGGGGGACCATAGTGCAAACTATAATCTGTCATGTGATGGTGCTTTAACGAATCACAAGACGCATTTTAGAACCAAGGTTTAATAAATTAGCTTTAGAGCATTTAAATTGGATTGATCTTAAGCCTATACATTCCTTTTGCAGTTACTTAATACCTTTTTTATTTTATTTATTTAACCAATTACACTTGCATTCTTTTGAGTTTATTACCAGTATCTCAAATGTGATATACAGCAATACTGTAAATTAAATCTTATGATACAGATTTTAAGCACATTTTGGTATTGATTTACTTTTACACTATAGGGGTAAATGTATCCTGAGCTTGGCATTTCAATATGGTTATTGTTACTGTATGATCTCAAAATGATATCTGGATCTTAATATAACTATCCTATTTGTCAAGATTGCTTTTTAATTATCTCTGGTCTTCAGCTTTCAGTTTGGTTAAGTTGAGATTCATTCCTGGTTGTATTTAAAATTATTGTAAGTGGATAGCATGTATTTATGAATAGTTGTCGGTAGGGAGGAGTTTACTGTATTGTATCTTTTGAACAATATTAAAATGGTTAACCTAAAAAGTGATCCGCAGGTTTTCTTTATTCATACCATGGATGACATTTATACAGTGTTCTGCAGAGCATCTTATGTGTTTGGTATTTGTATTAATAATAGATTATAAAAATGTAAATCAAGTAATCATATCAAACAATGTATGGGTTAAGTAATTCCATTTTAATATATCAAACATTTTTGTCAGTAAAAGTTTAAAAACTGCCAAAAAAAACCATCACATCACATGAGACTTCAATTGAGCCACATTTTCAAAGCCTTAACCCCAGTCTTTAATTCTACTTTTTGAAGGAGACAAACATCTAATTTAAACAAAACTTTAACCTAACAACCAAGTTATATATTCCAGGTCACTTTAACAGTCTGTTTATAAAAATTATGCTGACTATGTAGCTGCAGAATATGGCAAATCTATGGATGAATGCAGGATCCTGCAAATTTCACAATTTCGGAGGAATTACATTATCTGTAGATTTCAACATTATCGGTTAAAAAGTAAGAATGTGGAAATCGATAAGCTATTTGTGCAACAATACAAAGTCTGTGTTAAGGTGAGGGACAAATGTCTTAATAAAGCACCAATTAGCTATATTTAACTATAAAATAAAATGACCGGGAAACTGCAACTCATACACAGAGAACAAGAATGACTTGTATTGTAGTGCCAAACTGGACATGATCGTGGGACATTGTCTATCTGTTGGCAGCTTTAATGAAACTAAAATACAAAATAACATGCAAACAGACACCAATGTGTTCTGCTCATGTAAAACAGATCAGATTAAAAGTATAGTATTCTTGAAGATGTTATGAAAACACATTTTCTCAAGGCTTAAGTATGTCAGTTCTCATGGGAAAGTCAATAAAAATAACCCTAATTAAATGCCCTCTGTTGAATCCTTCACATGAGCCCTGAGCCAAACTTTCCCTTGCATCACATGGCAGCCGAAAGTACACAGAGCTAACACAATCATTCCAGTACATCTCATCTCACAGGCGTAGATTCCCGGGGGATGGGAGGGGGTATACATATCCCCTACTTTATGGTCTGGGGGATGACATATGCAATTACATAACCCCCCCCAACAACACACACACAGTTTTCAAGCTTAATTTTACTGTAATTATATGTGTAATATCTTATCTTGTCCCAGTAAAAATAAAAGATCTGCTGATTTGGTAGAACGGAACAATATTGCACTGCATGATCTAGTAATCTTGCTGTCCCCCGGCACCAATGTACATGAACAGAGTTTGAGAAATGTGCATGAACAGCTGAAGAATCAAGCAGGCCTTCATGTCTCATCTTAAGAAAAAGCAAATGAAGCTTAAGATGATAGCGCCATTCTTTTCAAATCCACATCCACCGTGACTAATACTTATTCAGGTCGGATTTTGTTTATTTGTTTATTTTAATTATTTGTTTTCTTTCTTTTTTTCTTTTCATTATTTATTTGGTGTAGCCTATGACTTCTACTGGATTTTATTGTTTTCATTTTCACATCATTATGTAGAAAAGCTACTTCATGTAACTAGATTCCGTTCCCCCCCTCCCCCTCCCTTTCCTTTCCAGCAACACGATGCATATGAAAAAGTCTGGACTGTGAGGCTGAATTAAAAAGTATACGTGATAGAGAAATTGGGTATTTCAGGGTTTTTAGTGGTATATTTTTCATAGCATTTATAAACAATAAAATTGGCAAACAATTTCAAAGTATTATTTTTTTTGTGTGTGTTTTTTGTGTGTGTTGTGTGTGTGTGTGTTGTTTTTAACCAGGATAGAACCCTGGAGATATACATCTCATTTACAAGAGTGTTCTGGCAAGAGAGGGTGGCAAGAAATAACATTATAAAATCAATGGCAAAAAATAGACAAATAATTCAAACAAGACAAAAAATACTTAAAACAATCAATTTAAACAGCTTTTTTTCTGGTTGCTTTCTGCTCTCGTAAAGCCCTGTTCAAGTATATTTATTTAAATGCTTTAGAAAAACAAAAACAAATGATGGTTACAAATGCAGTGTATAACCGATACTCATCTAAGCAAGTGCGCCATGTGTGTACACATAAAAAGAAGACACAAATAAAAGCAGTGATGATGGAGGCTGGACACGAGAGCACCTGCACAGTCGTTTTGACATCTGTGCCTGTGCTCTCTCTCATATAGGCTTTTTTAAGTTTAGTTTGCCACAAATACACTTGTAATTAGATTTCTTTATCAGCTCAGTCTACTAAAACTTTTTTTATTACATACTGTTAAAGACTGCTGTCTTTGATTTACCTTGTGATGTTTTTATTACTGTTTGTTTTAGTCATGAGTAGATTTTAATTGTTGTTTTTTGAAATTATTGGTTGATAATATTGTCTCTCCGTGTAACTGTTTACAAAACCAAACTGTATTTAGTAGTGGTTAATTAGGACATTGCCTCTTTATTTATTATTGTTATTTATTTCTTAGCCAACACCCTTATCCAGGGCAACTTACAATTGTTACAAGATATCACATTATGTTTACATACAATTACCCATTTATACAGTTGGGTTTTTACTGGAGTAATCTAAGTAAAAGTACCTTGCTCCAGGGTACAGCAGCAGTGTTCCCCACCTGGGATTGAACCCACGACCCCCCGGTCAAGAGTCCAGAGCCCTAACCACTACTACACACTGCTGTCAGTAGACACCTGTGGGAGAAAAAATGCACAGCAGTATAGTGAAGTTTTTCAAAAATGCCACTGGGAATGAAAGAAGTTGAAGTCCCCCCTGCAGCAAGCTGTAGCACTCGCAGTACCAGCAACACTGTTCAGGAAAGCAAAGGTAGGCTGTTATTCAGAGAGAATGATTCGGATTGGATAAGGGTAGTTAAAATAGAAAGACAGGTTGCCAATTCACAACATTAATACTTTCAGAAATTAATTCTGGAACTTAAATATATATATATATATATATATATATATATATATATATATATATATATATATATATATATATATATATATATATATATTTATCAGTTTTATTGTTTGGGGTACATTCTAATGTCTTTTATTGTGCCAAAAGATGGACTTGCAAGGGACATCAGAAAGGCTCAAACTGTTTGAGATACTTACCCTTACACTTTGTTTGGAACCAAGCGAAGACATTTTAACAGAAACTGGTTTCTAAAATACCGCTGAATAGAGTACAACAGGATCAAAGATTCCTGTGCGCTGGACGGATAGGAACGTGAAAATACACGTCCTTTAGGTCCACTGTTGTAAACCAGTTGTCCGGCCAGACAGATTGGAGGATGTGACGACATGTGACCACCTGGAACCTCCTGCCCTTCAAGAACTGGTTGAGGTGTCTCATGTCTAGGATGGGCCAAAGGCTGTCGTCCTTTTTTGGCACAAAGAAGTATCTTGAGTAGAACCCATCTCCTTGAGAGATGCGTTCTACGAGACGGATGGCTTGTTTGAAAACCAGTGTTTCTATTTCTTGTCTGGCGAGCATCCAGAAGTCTGAGGTGCAATTGCGCCAGTATTGCAGCTTGTGCAATGGATGGGTCTGAGCCCGCAAGCCTTAAGGGCCCTTGCTGGGGCTGCTGAAGTTGGGGTGGAAGCTTTCTTGGAGGCTGCCTGGGGTGGTTCCGTTGGAACCGTTTCCCTGGGTGCTGGTGCACTGGGGCCCCACATCCTGCCTTTCCCTGTCCTTGCTGACAGCCCAGTGTATTAACTGCCACAGAGGCCTGAAGAAGGTGCCTCAGGTCGTCCTGTGGTGCCGTGGGGATTGGAACAGTCCGGGTTAATCCATTTATCATTTATATACGGCATCACTCCAGTCACAATATAGGCATCTGATTTACAATACTGTTCAAGTCTCTTAAGAATTTTATTTTCATGGTCACTCCATGGTGGAGAATTTGATTTTTTGTGCTGTGGTACAATGTTTGTCATTGTGAATGTAGAGCATTGACTGAATCCATCCCACTGGTGTGAATTGGGGTTTAAGTGACCTCTAGTGTAGCCTCTAGTGGAGTCTTTGTAATCATCATCCATTGCTTGTGTGTCAAATAATTTCCGGTCTTCTTGCATTTCATCAGCATTTCCTTTGGGATATGTAAGCTGTAATACACAGAATTGTAAGAAATCAAACCCAGTGTACTTATGAGATTTGAAGGTTGTAAGGATTAAAAATTTAATGAAAGTTCTTTACCCAGTGTGCAAACAACTTCTAACAAAAAATATTACAATAATAATAATAACAAACATCTCGTTTACAAAGTTTAAAAGGACGGGTGGGCTAAAAACTGTAAAATACATTTGGGACATATGGTTTATTATAATTTAAATATTCGTTTGGATATTCGTTTGTTTTCAAGAAGTAATAAAAGCCAATATATTGCTCAGAACACAGGTAGAGACTGCATAGCGAGGGGGGGGGGGGGCGGGGGGGGGGGGGGCGTGGCCTCTGTGTGTGCGCCTTTATTTTACAGGAAGACGTTACAATATATAACACGTCAAAGTAGAAAAATATTCCAGGAATAAAGAATACATAGTGAAGGCTTTACTTTACCCCAATGAATTAACCACAAAACAAATAATGCCAAATAGCAGTTCTAGTTAAACATTGTTTTGTTTATTCCCGAAATAAATAGTACAGTTGACACACATTTCATTTTTTAATTTTTATTTTATTCTTTTTTCATTCCTTGCCATTAGTGTTTCTTCACAGTAAACAATAGCCATCAGGGGCGGCCGGTTAGCAGTGTTCACGTGCTCGCTGAAACCCTAGTCATTTATTAATGAATACGCCTTATTCACGCAGCGGCCATGTTTGGTTGAAAACGAGGCTTGGTGTGCAAGCAACTGTCATGGTCACCACAGCTACTGATATCACGATGTGGACGAAATCTTTAATATGTGTTCATAAAAGTTGAAGAAATTGATAATTGGGCAGATAATAATGTGAGGATTCCAAACAACATGCAGCAGAAAGGGTACAGCAATTGGACCGAGGGTTATATTCATGAAGTAGAAGATAAATTAGCAAGCGTATTTGTGATCAGAACGTGAATAAGCTACTAACCTATACTAGATTTGTAAAATATGTTTAGATCTCTCAGTTTTAGTTAGAGAACATTTACTTTAATTAATATTGATGTTGATATCAAGCCTCTGTATTGTTTTGCGTTTATTGGTTTGGTATAAGCATGTGTTAATTGTTTTCTAAATACAGTTAAGAGGCAAGAGAATGGATGTAGCGTCAGGGCTAAGGCGTTCCGGTCAATGAAAAAGAATAAGAACATAAGAAAGTTTACAAACGAGAGGAGGCCATTCAGCCCATCTTGCTCGTTTGGTTGTTAGTAGCTTATTGATCCCAGAATCTCATCAAGCAGCTTCTTGAAGGATCCCAGGGTGTCAGCTTCAACAACATTACTGGGGAGTTGATTCCGGACCTTCACAATTCTCTGTGTAAAAAAGTGCCTCCTATTTTCTGTTCTGAATGCCCCTTTATCTAATCTCCATTTGTGACCCCTGGTCCTTGTTTCTTTTTTCAGGTCAAAGAAGTCCCCTGGCTCGACATTGTCTGTACCTTTTAGGATTTTGAATGTTTGAATCAGATCGCCGCGTAGTCTTCTTTGTTCAAGACTGAATAGATTCAATTCTTTTAGCCTGTCTGCATATGACATGCCTTTTAAACCCAGGATAATTCTGCTCTTCTTTGCACTCTTTCTAGAGCAGCAATATCCTTTTTGTAACAAGGTGACCAGAACTGAACACAATATTCTAGGTGAGGTCTTACTAATGCATTGTAAAATTTTAACATTACTTCCCTTGATTTAAATTCAACACACCTCACAATATATCTGAGCATTTTGTTGGCCTTTTTTATAGCTTCCCCACATTGTCTAGAGGAAGACATTTCTGAGTCAACAAATTCCTAGATCTTTTTCATATTTCCCTTCTTCAATTTCAGTATCTCCCATATGATATTTATAATGCACATTTTTATTGCCTGCATGCAATACTTTACACTTTTCTCTATTAAATGTCATTTGCCATGTGTCTGCCCAGTTCTGAATGCTGTCTAGATCATTTTGAATGACCTTTGCTGCTGCAACAGTGTTTGTCACTCCTCCTATTTTTGTGTCGTCTGCAAATTTAACAAGTTTGCTTACTATACCAGAATCTAAATCATTAATATAGATTAGGAATAGCAGAGGACCTAATACTGATCCCTGTGGTACACCACTGGTTACCTCACTCCATTTTGAGGTTCCTCCTCTAATCAGTACTTTCTGTTTTCTACATGTTAACCACTCCCGAATCCATGTGCTTTGCATTTCCTTGAATCTCTACTGCGTTCAGTTTGAGAATTAATCTTTTATGCGACCACTACTGCCTGTTTGGGGTAATCGGTTATTAAATATACCGTACAGTATATTTATATTATTGTAATATTTTATATTATTTTGTTTTAATCTTGTTGATAGCTGCGTCCAGCTCTTTTTTATCTAGATGTTTTTTTCTTCTTCTTTGGCCTTAATTGTGACTTCTATTTAAGGTCTTATTTTTTCCTGTTCTTGGTCTTTGAACTTGGGATTGATTTAGATTTAGGGCCAACTTAAATTTAAATTAATAAAGTTTTTGTATCACTTCCAACAAGAAACAGATCCACTGGACAGCACATTAATAACGACGTTGCAAAACAGATGTTACATAAATAAAATGCAACGACCTCCTTCGATGTCTTATTAAAATACTGATATAAAAATACAATGCATTCATCTTCGGCGCTATAACGCTTTCATTCTGTTCGACATGTTATGTCAGTTCACAAACTGAACAATTGTTTACCATTGCTGTGTATTGTTTGCAATATGTAGCGGCTACATTGTAGCCTATTCAAAAACGAAAAGCACCTAAATTTTTGCAACAGCTAAACAAACAATATCCAATATATAATTCAGATCCTCAGGAATGTGACCTTCGATCTTGACGAGCTCATCGGTCAAGATCTCTTCTCTCTCCTAATTTCAAGCCCGGGCCTCTAAGCCTGCACCTAATTCTGAGCTACAGGCTTGTCACTCTATCCTTGGTCGAGTGTCCTCTGCTCGATACTGTCTCACTAACAGGTCATTTCTGCTTCCTCTGCTCTATCCTTACAGCTCCAGCGGACACCCCGTGAAATGTTAGCCTCAGGGTGAAACTCCTATCATCATTAACCTCCTATTTAAACCCCAATCTCACACTCCTTCTCTGTCTAGTGTTTTGCTTTCTCCTCCTTCTCTCTTTCTCGTGCCTTTGCATCGGTCTCTTCTGGGGGGGGTAAGTGCGGATCCATTCCCCCGACCTCAGGTCAGCCATGCTACCTCGTCCTTGCACTAGGGGGGTTCTCACTGAGTGAGTCAGAGGGGAACCCTGGCCACACTATACTTGCGCAACTCATGTGCCTATTCTACCTCACCACGTGAAGCTCTGTCCTTCCTTCGCTCTGGGCGTAGCCCGCTTTACGCTCTTAGTGCCCAACTCCGTGACTAACTCATCTCTCTCTGTTGCAGGTTGCCTGCAGGATGCCTTCCCGCTCCCGGCTTCGGAGGCCTGTGCCTCACCTCTCACGAGGGCAGCACCAGACCAGTCAGGGAACCCTTTCCTATCTCTCCTTTCAGTCCTAAGCTGTTGGACTATTCCTATCACCCCGAGAGGTGCCTCTACCGAGTAGAGACCTTTTTTATGTTTTTAGATGCTCAGAAACGTGACCTTCGACCAAGCTCTGTCCTCGCGAAAAGGAGAGCTCATCGGTTGAAATCTCTTCTCTATCCTAATTTCAAGCCTGGGCCTCTCAAGCCCGCACTTAATTCTGAGCTACGGGCTCGTCACTCTATCATTAGCTGAACATCCTCCGCTCGATACTGTCTCACTAACAGCTCATTTCTGCTTCCTCTGCTCTATCCTTACAGTCCCAGCGGACCCCGTAAAATGACATTTAATATAGAAAAGTGTAAGGTACTGCACGCAGGCAATAATTTTGTGTGATATGTGGCTGATCAGCTACTGATTATTAAACTAGCTGACAGTCACGCATCCTTACTAAACTCGTGCAGACTTTGGCCGAGTTGTCCGCGCTAAAGCGGAGAGTGTCAGAGGCGAGACGGGTTTTTGAGAGAGAGAGAAGAGTAGAAGCTAAACAACTGCTAAACCTTGTTTGTTTATTTGTTTGGCCAGCACACCTGTTTGTTTTGTGTTTGTTTAAACCTTTTGTTTATTTATTATTTAATAAAAGCACTGAGCGCCGTAGCGTTCAGTTTCACCACTGCCATTCATTGTCTTTGTTTACTTCCTTGTCCGTGACATCACTACCCACACGCCACTCAACGACAGCTCGGCCACAGGGAGATACTGAAATTGAAGAAGGAATCTATGGAAAGGATCTAGGAGTTTATGTTGACTCATCTAGACAATGTGGAGAAGCTATAAAAGAAGGCCAGCAAAATGCTCGGATATATAGTGAAAAGTGTTGAATTTGAATCAAGGGAAGCAATGTTAAAACTTTACAATGCATTAGTAAGACCTCACCTAGAATATTGTGTTCAGTTCTGGTCACCTCGTTACAAAAAGGATGTTGCTGCTCTAGAAAGAGTGCAAAGAAGAGCAACCAGAATTATCCTGGGTTTAAAAGACATGTCGTATGCAGACAGGCTAAAATAATTAAATCGAATATATAATGTGAAATAATGTGATATCTTGTAACAATTGTAAGTCTCCCTGGATAAGGGTGTCTGCTAAGAAATAAATAATAATAATAATATTCAGTCTTGAACAAAGAAGACTATGCTGTGATCTTATTCAAGCATTCAAAATTCTAAAAAGTATTGACACTGTCGACCCAGGGGACTTTTTCAACCTGAAAAAAGAAACAAGGACCAGGGGTCACAAATGGAGATTAGATAAAGAGGCATTCATAAAATAGGAGGCCCTTTTTTACACAAAGAATTGTGAGGGTCTGGAACCAACTCCCCAGTAATGTTGTTGAAGCTGACACCCTGGGATCCTTCAAGAAGCTGCTTGATGAGATTCTGGGATCAATAAGCTACTAACAACCAAAAGAGCAAGATGGGCCGAATGGCCTCCTCTCATTTTGTAACCTTTCTTATGTTCTTAAAGTATGCAGATATATTTGTAAAGATAAAAGTGAAATCATCAATAGAGAAAATAGATGTTCAGTCACAAGAAACTTGTCATTCAAAATAAGTAACCTTGTGGTATATTTTGCAAGAAATGTAGCAAAATAAAACATGTAGCAGGTACAACATTATATAAAATTATAGTCACTTATCAAACATAAAAAATAAAAAGCAAACAAACATAACACAAATGACCTACAATTTGTAGTTTTGAAGAAATAAAATTAGATAATGTACAATACAGAAGAATAAAGGAAAATAAATGGATAGATTCAATACCATAATGCCTGAAGGTTTAAATAGAAAGGAAAAGTAGATCATTAATCACATAGTAAACTATATCACAAACACATTTATAGATTTAAATAGAAATGTGTGCAGTTACCATGGCATCAAAAGCCAATAAGTACCTCCACTGTTTGTTTTCAAACACACTTTCCGAAACAAAACCGAAACACTGGGAAGGTGGATATATAATCTATATTTACCTTAGGTTCATACATCCATACATCTGAACGGCAATGATGTGGTTCACCAGTGGTCACTCTCTGAGATTTGGGTCTCCACCTGTAAGCAGAATATACTGGGGTTCGTCTTACTGTGTCATAAAGTGTTGCAAAGTGAAAACGGTTTTGATATTGCTGGCATATCTTTCGGAATCTCTCAGGATTAGGTTTATTAAGATCCAATAAGTCAGGCTCCTTTCCATTGTAAAAGAATTCTGCACAATCAGGTCCAAATTCATCCACAACCTTTGCACAAGCCAGCCATACACTGATGAGGCACAGAGTAATGAGTAACGAGCTCATTTTGAGGAAACCCTAGTGTTAAGAAAGTGGTGAAGGTTACAGTATATATAGGTGAATCAGACACTGGGTCCTTTATTGCTAGCTACTCCCACTCAGCAAGTTTTTCACTAGGCAAAACTGTCACAATCATTTTAGAGGTTTTGCATGTTGCAGTCAATCTTCGTACTAAATCTTGGTACAATGTTTAGTTACACTTTTTGGCACAGTGTGGCCTCAGTTTTCAAAAGTGACTTAAGGGTTTGTAGATGGCTTTAGATACAGTATGTAGGCCTAAATTCCATCATAAATGTACTATTGGACTTAGACTTCAGAATGTGTATGTGAATATTAGACTTCAATCAGTCCTCTGTCTAAGCAAAATATAATGCATGTCAAGATTAAAAAGTGATGTATTCTGTTTTCCTTTAAGACATGTATATGTTTGCACTTGTTAACTAAGTTAGAAGAAAGAATCGGTAGGTGTGAGCCTGTTTTTTGTGACAAACCTCATATTAGTCACAAATATACATTGGAATCACTTGAATACACACTGTAGAGGACTTCCTTCCACTTCAATGATCAACATTATACCCAAGGAACAGCAAACTGCACCAAATTAAGTGTACTACTTCAAGACACCGATTGACAAAATACTTGTTTCAGATATACCGACGATCTCTTCAGTGTCTGGTTTGGAAAAACTACTGGAATTCATAGCAATTGCGACAGATACACAAAATTAAATCTTATTTGAACTGAACATATTCAAACAAACACCTGCATGACCTGAGTTGTACCAGATCACTAAGGACCTCAGACCCAGACTTGAAGGAACAGAAATCCAAATCATATATATATATAGTTTATTTAAAGTTATAATAATCACGTCGAAGAGAAACAAAACTCAGAAGAAAAAAGGGAACTTAAGGTTTTATTGATTCCTAGTTAAAAAATAAAGTGCCATATTTTCAAAACTTTTATCAAGTCTTTAACTCCTATTTTATGAAAAATGAAAATTCAACAGTAATGTAACAAAACTGAGAAACGAACAACTTAAAAGTGCTTAAGAGATCTCCGATTACATGACTTTGATGTTTGATACTAGTTTTGTAAAGTCAATAGGCGTTTTTCTCCTTTTAAGAAATAGGAATTGATTACAAAAAAATACTAGAATAAACTCTATGGCCTAAAGATTCTTAAAAAAGGAAAAGAACGTGACACTGCAGAAATTATCTTTGGAATTGTAATGGGGGTCCTGTGCTGACTATCTGGCGCATGCGTGGTTCGGCAGCCTCGTAAGATCCACCTGTCAGTCATGGCAGTGACATGGAGAGGTGGGGAAGAAGGTGTGTTCCCTCTCTCTGAGTGGCTGTGAGCTGAGCCTTGGGGGATTGCTCAGCCCATTAGTACTGCGCTTGGTTATGCATTCGGGTGGCCGGAGAGGGGATATCCAGTGACGCTGGCGGAAGCCGCCAGTGTAAACAAAGACCAGGCAAGCATGGCTGAGGGAGACAGCCTGCCTTAAAATAAACCAAAAACTAAAAGAAATAATTACGTACCCAATGGGACGTGTGTAGTTATACGGGGAACTCTGGCCACCCCAGTGTATAGGGAATAGCTGAGTGTAGGTCGGAGACCCATACTGACCGGCTTAGCGGCAGTGGGGGCACTGCGTAAGCAACACTTTTGTTTTGTAGTTTTATTACTGTGTTTTATTTTCCCTTTTTCGTTTTGTCTTTGGTTTTCATTATTATTTCTGAGCACCTGTGAGTGCGCCTGCAGTACCTGTATTGGTATTAATGTGGACCTGACTACCGTTGTTGGTATTCAGGCCACAGACAACAGCACCCTCTGCGGGCTAAAGAAAATAAAGCCAAAAGAAATAAAACTGGTCACCAGTGCGGTGTTGCAGATAAAACTTCTGTCTCCTGTGTGTGTCAGTGAATTTCCCACCACCCTTCCACAGGAATGCACAGCTATCTACTGTATATTGTTCAGCTACAAATCATTTAATTCTTTGAGGCAGTAATAGAAATCATTATTCTGTGGGTACTATTGTAGGCAGTTAATATATTCTTAAAAGCAATAAATTAAAGGACCTCCAAAAACTGTAGGGGATAAAGAGATACCTTCGATTGTCAAGATCTCGGTGGGACCTCTACAATAAACGGTGTCCTATTATAATGTACAAACCCGTTTTTAATATCGCTCTCTGAAAACGATGGCGGATTTACACGTTACAACAAGCCAAAAATAGACCACATTCCAGACTGTTCAAAATTCATAAATCGTGTTTGTTCAACATGAGCAAATGATTTAATACTGGGAATCTCTTCTTAGAAAGATGGTATTTATTAAGCATGCAACAAAAATAAGTTTGAAAATCACACAAAACAGTTATACAATTAATGTCACATTAAAAGCATTACAATGAGAACTAAGGTTTAAAACAACAAAGAAATACTAGTACATACTGACACAACAAGGGGTCACACAATACCTGAATAGATATTTAAGGGTATTGTTACCTAGCCTGAAAAGCAGACACTTTCAGCGTTCCGTTACCTTGTGTTTCTCCGAGTGTCAGGGCTCCCAACCTTGATGGGTAAATACTGAGAGCTGAGGGCTCCAGGTACAGTCTTGTAGTTTCTTAGAGTTTGAGCGGATAGCGGAGGGGGGCTATCGCAGGTCTGGGGCGGCGTAGGTCTGGGGTGGCAGAGGGATAGCGTAGGTTTGGGGCAGCAGGTCTGGGGCAGCAAGGAGCTGGGGCTAAAGCAGGGGGTTTTATACTTTTCAAACAAAGAGATTATTTGAATTTCCCGCTGCATGCTCCGATTGGCTATTTTGTAGCGAATGGGCTTGCAATCTTGATTGATTGCTCCCCCCTTCCTCTGTCTGATTAGTTCATTATCATAGTCTGGAAAGGGGAAAACTTTTAGAACGTGCATAACTTTTGCTAAATAATTCAGATTTTATTCTGAATTCCTGTTGTTTTTACCATAAGAAATTACATTTCTTTAGACACCAAACATGTCTGGTTGCCTTTGGTTAGACATTGCAAACAGTTGAATTCTCTTAGGGATTTATTACCTGGGTTATTCAATACTTGTTAGGCAATTTAAGAATAAAAACGCTTGCATCTTGTACTCATAGTGGTCTTAAATCAATAGGATGTGAAATTTGTCTTAAATCTTTAAGCTATTTTCTCTCTTTCAGACTCCTATGCTAAACCACCTCTCTCTCACTAGATGGGTTAATTAAATCACTGAGCCTTTTGTTTCCTGAGTGCCTGGTGCATTCAAGGTGTTAGGTTGATCGTTATCTCTAGGCAAAGCCGACAAATTAGATTAAAGTTCATTCAATGTAGATTCCTGATAATATATAATATCATAAGAACATAACATAAGAAAGTCCACGACATTTGCAATATATTTGAGATGATAATGTCTATAGAACCTACAATTCTATATCTTACTTAAAACCCATGAACTAAGACCATTAACTGAAATTTGTTTTAATGGGTACAGCCGTTTCATAGATGTACATACAATGATTAGAAAGATGATTAATGCAGATGGGTACATATATTGTACAGGTAATGAACGCTATCAAGATACAGAAGAGAAATACAGGTATTCTTTTTATTTTATTTTACTGCTCATTCTTCTATTATAAATTTTGGGAAAAGCACTTATGACTTCTCGTCAAAAAGTTGTCAAAGGATTTGACTTGTTTTGTTTTGTTAGTTATTATTTTGTATTTATTACTGATTTCATGAGCCAAGAAGCAGTTTCAACTCTTATTTGCTAACCATTTTTTAAAATTTAAGGTGAGTAAGCTACTTAAAATAATTGTAGCTAACAAAATAGTTCCATAAAATGTCACATTTATTTGTTTTATAGGTCTCAAATGTGCCGTTTTGAAAGAAACACCTTTTATAGTAACATTGAGTCCACCTTTACATCAATGGTCAATTTGGGAGGCTTGGTGGTCCAGTGGTTAAAGAAAAGGGCGATACCAGGAGGTCCCTGTTTCAAATCCTGGCTCAGCCACTGACTCACTGTGACCCTGATCAAGTCACTTAACCTCCTTGTGCTCATTCCTTTCGATGACAAGTAACTCAGAGGTCTTATTGTAAGTGACTGCCGCAGCAGTTGTTGATGAATAATTCACCCCTAGTATCTGTAAGTTGCTTTGGATAAAAGCATCTGCTAAATGACTAATTAATAATAATTAATAATTATAAATTCACTATTCATATTCTATGTGATTTCATTCTTTCACAATATTTATTCAAATGAATAAAGGACCATTTAGATTAGGTTTATTCATAATGTTACAGTTTTAACCATATAAAATGTTTTTAAGTTGACATTTTCCTATGGAGTGCTAATACTGGGCCACAGTGCCTAATGCAGCTGAACAGGTGAGCCTCAGGTGAAAAAGTATGGGAACCCCTGAGTTAATGCATTAACATCAATCTAACAAATTAGCTTTTTTGCATATAGAGTGAGAAATAAAAGAACTATCTTTTTAAATTTTAATACTTATCTATCTCTGAAAATGTGTTAGAAATATTGCAGTGTACTGCAGCATTATCTATCAGAGTTAATTTTTACTGTGGTTGGCATTTGCACCTGTTAGAACAAACTTCAATAATTGGTCTTTGTATAGTACATCAAAATACTAATCCTTGGAAAGTTGGCCTTAGGCCCCATAATGACGACCCTGCTGTCCTTTATTATTTTGCATTCTGTTTTGGTACACGCTGCATATTATATTCTGTACTTTTATTGGTGCTGCCTATTGAGATGCACGTTGTGCTTTGCGTTTTACAGTTCACTACAGAACTGCTTATCCAATTGTAATGAAACTTGGTTAGGGCATTCTTTAGCACACATTATTGAATATAATCGTAATCTATGGATTTAAGGAGGAACCGGTCTGTCTTTATTTGCTGTAACAAAGTCTGTGACCTGTATAGCGAGGTCTGGGGTTACCAATAACGTGTGGTCCAGTCATAGGCTTTAATTACATGCAATGATGAAGTGTTGTTCCAGTAGATTGCTTGGTACAGTTGCAGACATACACAATTCTGCAGACAGTGTACTATACAACTTAATAAAATAGAAGGTAACTCAGTTGAAACTTCTTCGTTTTAAAACATAGCATAAAGTAGCACAGGAATGGTCATAATGCATTTGTTTTACCACTGCACCATGTAATTAAAAGTTGGGCTATTGAGCATGTTCGTGCCTGTATAGGTTACATTCATTTATTCAGGTCAAATGTAAAAATGACATTTTGAAATGTACTGTATCGGTAAAGCTAGATACTCGCTCTTGCTATACTGCAGTTGGAAGGAAGTTTCTACATGTTTGGATTTTTTAATGCAATAACAGTCCTTCGGATGAAATGTTAAACTGAGGTTCGATTGGAAGTAACTGTGCATGTGATGCAAAGTTTACAGCCTGGTTTCTGTTAACAACACCACAGGTCAGATGTTTCACCAGGTCCCTTTTATTGACTTTGCATTTTAAATTTTTGCGCACAGTTAGCTGAAATCAAGTTTGGAGGAAGGCTTGTATTGTGGAGTCCTCTTGAGAGACCACGGTTATCCTTTAAAAAGGTATCTTCTGACGCCTGTGTACAATCCCTCAACACCAGCAGAACTGCGATATAACAGGAGTCATAAAAAAAAGCAAGAACCCACATTGAAAGAGCCTTCAGAATCTTAAAACAACGTTTTTCTTGTCTCTCATTTGGTCTGCGTACCAGTGCAGTAAGAACCAGCAGCATTATTGTAGCCTGTACAGTCCTCCACAACCTTGCTATCGACTGGGAAGAACCACCTGTACCACATCCAAGACACTCAACACACACGGGCTGTTGCAACACCGTTCTCATTGGACCACAACAAGTACAAAACAGGGAAGGGGTGGTATTCCGAAGAAGTATCATAAATAATCACTTCTAAAAATACCCTGACAGAGAAGGGTATACTTGCAAGACGGACGACAACACGCCTCACACCCCAAGTCAGGTACCCTTATAACCCTGCCTCTAACTACACCTCTACAGTGACGCAAAAAGAAAGACTCATATGTGCATGTGTGTAACTTTATCTTATATTTTTATACATTAGAAACATTTGTTAGTGTCCGCTGAAATTACTTAAATCACATATCACATATTTGTTTTTAATTTATTTTCAAATACTTATAGAAGTTATAATTAATGTTTATTAAATAACGATGACATTGCTACAGGGTGTAAACACTGGTTACTTACGACTACAGCTAGTTATAACAAAGATCTCTGTTACATAACGGTATAAATACCAATTAGGCCTACACACTTTTTCAACTATCTTTGTTTGCTACTTTTATCTTTGTAATCGTAACTATCGCCATAGACTTAGGTACATTGGGCAATGAAAAACGCTAATTTACCGAAAACAATGGAAAAATTGATATATTGTATTCCACTTAAAAGTAACAAAGATTCAGGTTAGCATCCGAAGTTACACCAATGATTTAACTTTCATTTTTATAATTATTATTCATTTGGTTACGTCGTTTAAGTTGTACAATTTTGCATATGTACACTTTTCATATATTAAATGTGTATTCATTTGTCATCTGTGGTTAATTATATATAGAGTTTTAATAGAATTTAAACATATCTGGAAATAAAACTTCTATATCTAAAAATCTATATTTTCTCTTGACTTCCCAACTATAAATGAGTAAGTAAACAAGGCTCAGACTTTAAGAAGTGTGTTTGAAAAGATAGTTGTGACAACTCTGCAACCTGAAATGGAGAATCCAAAAGCTGCAGGACCAGTTTTTCATCTAGCCAAGCACTCAGCATTCCCTACATAAACTAGTTTGTACTGCCTTGATCTGACTGCAACAGCTCAGCTTACACGAGGCTTGTGTCCCTAGAAAACAAAACTTAAAACTTACATTTTGCATTGTAATGTAATATACATGTAAAACACCCTAACAATGCATCAATTACAGAAACATTGGTCTCTCTACTCAAAGCATTTTACACAAATTTGCTATTATTGACACTTTTTCTAAAAGGAATAAAATGTAAGAAGTCACAGCACACATGCTTAATATGTATAGATGTTGTGTATGAGGAAATCGTACTTCATAACTTGCATTTTATGTCAACATTTACAGCTCTAAAAAAAAATGATGCTAGTACAAAATTTGCAAAAAATGCTTTGAGTATAGAGGCCATTGTCACTAGTTCTTCAAAATACCTCACTGTACCATATACATCAGTGTTTTCTAAATTTCACATTAGCTACAGATCATCCAATCTCAATGTAGATACACTGATGTATATTAATTGTAAGTTATTAATCATGTTATAATTTACTATTTATATTTCAGTTACATATAACAGCAGTGAAAGGAGGAGTGTTGCCTGAGGTGAAACGGTGTACCCAATGCTGCAGATTGTACCACTGTCCATTTTGCCAGCCAAGCAAATATAAACCCAATAAACACCACCATTTAAAAAAGCACTTGGATGTCTAGCTAAAGGGTGCAGTGCAGTGTGATGGTTTGTTATTTAGTGGTTTTTACATGTAACATTGTTGAAGGTTGTTCAATATATTTAGTGAACGATATGCATTTAAAGTAAAATATTGTGCACAAAGTAATTAATACTTATTGTTTACATATGTTTATTTAAATGTTTATAGAGAATGCTCAGGAATACTCACTTGCAAATACAGTACGCTCCATAATTATTGATACCCTTTATTCAGTGTAAATGAAATGGGGGAATTAAATTAAAACTTGACCCACCAGCTAATCACAAAGTCAGAATTTAGTGGTGGTTGTATTTTAGTACAAGAAAGTGCCCACTTATGATAAATCCAACTGTTATTAAGTACATATTTCTAATTTGGTTTTAGTGGATGGGTCTAAATGTTGATTTATAAATATCAACAAAAAGCAAGTGCTCATTCATTATTTCTTGCTATATCATAAAAACATATCTGTTAAAAATAACTGCATTTTAATTTTTAATTTCCAAACTGCATTATATATTTGTAATAAAACTCTTTGTTTGCAATTTTGATCTCCTTGTTTGCTTTCATAGTACTTTTGACAGGAAAGCAGGACTTCAATCAAAACAGATAAATAAGTGCTTTTTGAAAACAAAAACAAAAAAAACCTTCAGACAACTGTGAATGAATGACTGTGTTAACATCTACTTTGTCAGGGGTGCAGAACTCTGTGGCAAGAAGGTTTTCATTTTTTGATCCCCCTGAGGCCTTCATTACCTGATTTGAATTAATTTGCTTAATTGGACAAGTTTACCCTTTTATTTGCTCTTAAGCAGTTGGAGATTTACAGACAGCTACAAAAACCTGCTAGACTGACTGCGACTCTAGAGGAGCAGAATTGTGCACCACTAAATGTATATATTATACTTGATGTGGGATTTTGATTTTTTATGTGTGGGAAAATTAAACATGTTCAGTCCAAATGTTTATTAAATCGGAGAACATGTGGATGTCAATAAATGCATTATTGCAAATATTAACCATCCATCCATCATCAATAACCACCTCATCCAATACAGAGTCACAGTGAGCTGCAGCTTAACCCTGCAGACAGAGTGCAAGGCAGGACTACACCCAGGATGGGACACCAGTCCATCACTGGCCAACTCTCACACTCACACACGCATGCACACAGAAGGCAATTTAGAGTGACCAATCAACACTTTTGAATGAGGGGAGGAAACCGGTGTGCCTGGTGAAAACCAACACGAACACGGGGAGAACATGCAAACTCCCCTGAAACGGCAATCAAACCTGGGACCCTGTAGCTGTGAGACAGCAGCGCTAACCACCACACCACCATGCCACAAACTATAACCTAATATACATGATAAATCATAAGAGCAGATTGTAATCAAGTTCTTTGTTAAAACCTCCAGTGGTTACAGAACTCCTTGTTATTATTATTATTATTTCTTTCTTAGCAGGCGCCCTTATCATGGGTGACTTACAATTGTTACAAGATTTCACATTATTTGTTACATACAATTACGCATTTATACAGTTGGGTTTTTACTGGAGCAATCTAGGTAAAGTACCTTGCTCAAGGGTACAGCAGCAGTGTCACCCACCTGGGATTGAACCCACGACCCTCCAGTCAAGAGTCCAGAGCCCTAACCTCTACTCTACACTGCTACCCTATGTGTATGTTATCAAAAAATCTTCCAATTTTAATAGGAACAGATAAAATCCACTCCCTTTCTACTAATTCATTTCTATACCAACAAACATCACAGATGTGTTCAATGATTAGACTCTTTAATGCAAGGCTGTAGTTGGATTTTTATTTGCATCACAGTTTGTTATTTAGGGTTTGGGGTTAGGGTTGGTTTGTCTTCAATTCCACCTCTATGTGACTACATGATAAATTGCTGTATTTTGTGTGTGTGTGTTTCACATATGAACATAAATTGCTATATATAATTTTTTTAGCTGATGCTTTTATTCAAAGTGACTTGCATTTGTGCCCATTTATAGAGCTGGGTATTTTACTGGAGCAATCTGTGAAGTACTTGCTTGCTCAAGGGTACAGCAGCAGTGCCCCACCTGGGTTTGAACCCTCAACCCTCCGGTAAAGAGTCCAGAGCCCTAAACACTAATCCACATGCTGGTATATCTACCACTACTGGTCAAAAGTTTTAGAACACCTCCATTTTTCCAGTTTTTATTGAAATTTAAGCAGTTCAAGTCCAGTGAATAACCTGAAATGGTACAAAGGTAAGCGGTAAACTGCCAGAGGTTAAAAAAAAGGTTTAGGTTACCAAAAACTGAAAAATAATGTACATTTCAGATTTATACAAAAAGGGAACAAGTTCCCTTTTTGTATAAATCTGAAATGTACATTATTTTTCAGGGAACAAGTAATGGGTTAACAACTTACAGCTGTTCTGCAGCAATGTTAGTAAATTAAGCCTTGAAAGTTGATGCTAACAATTCCTACAGGTGTCCCAACTTTTGTTGATTACTTACAAACCCTCTGTCTGTATAAAAGTAGTGTTGGAACAGACTGTGTTACTACACCCTCTTAAGCATTATTTGGACAGTATTGTACTGCAGGAAGTAGTATATTGCTATCATAATGGCGAGAAAAAGGCAATTAACAAAAGGAAGACAGACAGACCATTATAACCCTTAAAAGTGTAGGTCTTTCCTTTAGAGAAATTGCAAAGAAAGCCAAGGTGTCAGTGAGTACAGTTTCCTACACCATCAAAAGGCACTTGGAAACTGGAGGAAACTGACAGGATGAGGTCTGGCAGACCCAAAGCCACAACAGAATCAGAAGACAAGTTTCTGAGAGTCAACAGCTTGCGTGATAGGAGCTCACAGGACAACAGCTTCAAGCACAGCTTAACACTGGTCGAAGTAAGCAAGTCTCAGTTTCAACTGTGAAGAGAAGACTTTGAGCTGCAGGTTTGACAGGTCGAGTGGCAGTAAGAAAGCCATTGCTAAGATGGCAAAATAAGAAAAAGAGGCTTGCCTGGGCCATGAAGCCTTATGGACCGATGAATCAAAATTTGAAATCTTCGGTTCATCATGCAGGGTTTTTGTACGCCGTCGAGTAGGCGAAAGGATGGTTCCTCGGTGTGTGTCACCAACTGTCAAACATGGAGGAGGAAGCGTGATGGTCTGGGGCTCTTTTGCTGGATCCAGAGTCGGCGACTTGCACAGAGTGAGTGGCACCCTGAACCAAAACGGCTACCACAGCATTTTGCAGCGCCATGCAATACCCTCTGGTAATCGCTTAGTTGGTCAGGGGTTCATCCTACAGCAAGATAATGACCCAAAACATACCTCCAGGCTATGTCAGAACTACCTTAGAAGAAAAGAACAAGACGGTAGGCTTCAAATCATGGAATGGCCAGCACAGTCTCCAGACTTAAACCCCATCGAGCTGGTTTGGGATGAACTGGACAGAAGGGTGAAAGCAAAGCAACCTACAAGTGCAACACATTTGTGGGAACTTCTGCAACAGTGTTGGGAAGAACTTTCCAAACAATATTTGATTTCCATTGTAGAAAGAATGCCACGAGTGTGTTCGGCTGTTATATCTGCAAAAGGTGGCTACTTTGATGAGTCAAAATTTAGATTAAATTTTGTTAAACAAAACAATTCCATGATTTCTTTTTATCTCCAATTGTTTATTTGTTCTATGCTTTAATTTCAGAGTACATTGAGACATTAAACTGCGTAAATTTCAATAAAAACTGGAAAAATGGAGGTGTTCTAAAACTTTTGACCGGTAGTGTATGTGAACATGTCCAGGGGTGAATATACCCTATATCTAATTCACTTTGTGCATGCTGCAAATTAACAGTTGTAGAAAAAAATATATATATATATATATATATATATATATATATATATATATATATATATATATATATATATATATATATATATATATATACACTACCGTTCAAAAGTTTGGGGTCACTTAGAAATTTCCTTGTTTTCCATGAAAACATACATGAAATGAGTTTGAATAGGAAATATAGCAAAATGAATAGGAAATATAGTCATTGACAAGGTTAGAAATAATGATTTTTAATTGAAATAATAATTGTGTCCTTCAAACTTTGCTTTCGTCAATGAATCCTCCATTTGCAGCAATTACAGCCTTGCAGACCTTTGGCATTCTAGTTGTCTATTTGTTGAGGTAATCTGAAAAGATTTCACCCCATGCTTCCTGAAGCACCTCCCACAAGTTGGATTGGCTTGATGGGCACTTCTTACGTACCATACGCTCAAGCTGCTCCCACAACAGCTCAATAGGGTTGAGATCCGGTGACTGTGCTGGCCACTCCATTATAGACAGAATACCAGCTGACTGTTTCTTCCCTAAATAGTTCTTGCATAGTTTGGAGCTGTGCTTTGGGTCATTGTCCTGTTGTAGGAGGAAATTGGCTCCAATCAAGCGCCGTCCACAGGGTATGGCATGGCGTTGCAAAATGGAGTGATAGCCTTCCTTCTTCAAGATCCCTTTTACCCTGTACAAATCTCCCACTTTACCACCACCAAAGCACCCCCAGACCATCACATTGCCTCCACCATGCTTGACAGATGGCGTCAAGCACTCCTCCAGCATCTTTTCATTTTGGTCTGCGTCTCACGAATGTTCTTCTTTGTGATCTGAACACCTCAAACTTAGATTCGTCTGTCCATAACACTTTTTCCAATCTTCCTCTGTCCAGTGTCTGTGTTCTTTTGCCCATCTTAATCTTTTCTTTTTATTGGCCAGTCTGAGATATGGCTTTTCTTTGCAACTCTGCCTAGAAGGCCAGCATCCCAGAGTCAGCCTCTTCACTGTTGACGTTGAGACTGGTGTTTTGCGGGTACTATTTAATGAAGCTGCCAGTTGAGGACCTGTGAGGCGTCTGTTTCTCAAACTAGACACTCTAATGTATTTGTCCTCTTGCTCAGTTGTGCACCGGGCTTCCCACTCCTCTTTCTATTCTGGTTAGAGCCAGTTTGCGCTGTTCTGTGAAGGGAGTAGTACACAGCGTTGTACAAGATCTTCAGTTTCTTGGCAATTTCTGCATGGAATAGCCTTCATTTCTCAGAACAAGAATAGACTGACGAGTTTCAGAAGAAAGTTCTTTGTTTCTGGCCATTTTGAGCCTGTAATCGAACCCACAATTGCTGATGCTCCAGATACTCAACTAGTCTAAAGAAGGCCAGTTTTATTGCTTCTTTAATCAGCACAACAGTTTTCAGCTGTGCTAACATAATTGCAAAAGGGTTTTCTAATGATCAATTAGCCTTTTAAAATGATAAACTTGGATTAGCAAACACAACGTGCCATTGGAACACAGGACTGATGGTTGCTGATAATGGGCCTCTGTACGCCTATGTAGATATTCCATTACAAATCAGCCATTTCCAGCTACAATAGTCATTTACAACATTAACAATGTCTACACTATATTTCTGATCAATTTGATGTTATTTTAATGGACAAAAAATTTGCTTTTCTTTCGAAAACAAGGAAATTTCTAAGTGACCCCAAACTTTTGAACGGTAGTGTATATATATATATATATATATATATATATATATATATATATATATATATATATATATATATACATGTTTAGAGCCTGTTCAGGCCTTCATGTTCTTACTGGGAATTGTACAAATTGTAGGAGGGTGTGATGGGGTGCAGCCTATTTTGTGGTGGTTTTGTGTTATTTGTATTGTTTTAGAGTGGATATGAGTGAGTTTGGGGTGTGGTTCAGTGAGTGAGTGAGTTTGTGTGAGGAATGTGTGGAATGTGCCTGGGCTAATGAGGTGCGAATTGCCCAATTAGCCCAGGCACCTGTATAAAAGGGAGTGGTTGGGTATGTTAGTTGGTGAGTGTTTGTGAGAGGGAGAAGACCTGTGTGAGAGAGTGAGTGGTTTGTTTTGGTATAGTTTGTTTAAAGCCTGTTTTTGTGTTTGTCTTTTTGGTTGGCCATTGTGCCTTTTGTTTTGTGTATTTTGTTTAATTAAAAGTCTTTTATTTTCCCTGCACATCCTGACTTTGAGTCTCCTTACCTCGGTCAGCCTGTCACAGGTGGTGTCAGAAGAGGGAGAGTGCCTCTGGAGACTTGGAGCAGGAGTGCAGGATTTTTTGTTTGTTTGTTTAAAAAAAAAAAAAAAAAAGGGAAAAAAGGAAGAGAGGATGAGGTGGAAGAAGGACCGGGAAGCGAGGGACAGGGAGGAGGAGGAGTACATCAGGGCCAGGCACCCGAGGAGCTGTAGGTCACCACTGTTGTGCCCCCTCTGTAACCAGCAACATCAGTTTGCCGCCTGTCCCTTCCGGTACTATGAGGAGCCCGAATGTCCACAGCCCGAGTGGGAGGAGCCCGAATGTCCACAGCCCGAGTGGGAGGAGCCCGAACGTCCACAGCCCGAGAGGGAGGAGTTGGTGCGTCCACGGCCCGAGAGGGAGGAGTCGGTGCGTCCACGGCCCGAGAGGGAGGAGTCGGTGCGTCCACGGCCCGAGAGGGAGGAGTCGATGCCACCTCCACCAGCAGGGGAAGATTACCTGCTGTTCCCACCTCCACCGGAGTGGGAGGACTGCCTGTGGCTCCCGCCTCCACCATTGTGGGAGGAATACCCGTCGCTCCCACCGCCACCAGCAGAGGGAGAATACCTGCTGGTGCCACCTCCACCAGCAGGGGAAGATTACCTGCTGTCTCTTCCTCCATTGCCGCCACCAGCAGAGGGAGCATGCCTGCTGGTTCACCTGCTGCTGCCGTCCCGAGAGCTAGAGGGGAGGAGCCATCGCTGCCGTCCCAAGAGCCAGAAGGGGAGGAGCCATTACTGCCATCTCCAGGGCCAGAAGGGGAGGAGTTACAGGCTCAACCCCTGAATTTTTCTGGGGGAGAAGGGCAGGATGCTGGTGTCCCCAGCAGCCTCTATTTATGCTGCTGAAGGGAGCACGGCGCAAACCAGCCCTACCCCGCTGTCGGAGGAGCCGGCAGCGCCACCAGACCTACCCCGCTGTCGGAGGAGCTGGCAGCGCCACCAGCCCTAACCCCGCTGTCGGAGGAGCGGCAGTGCCAACAGCTCTAACCCCGCTGTCGGAGGAGCCAGCAGCGCCACCAGAGGGAGATGTGCTGCTGTTCCCGCCTCCGCCACCAAAGGGAGACGAACTGCTGTTCCCGCCTCCGCCACCAGAGGGAGACGAGCTGCTGTTCCTGCTCCCGCCATTAGAGGAGCTGGAGCGGGCTCTACCTCCTGTTGCCAACAGCGAAGAGGAACTCTGGCCGCTGCCACCCTGGCCGGAGGTTCCTGCACTGTTGGCCACGCCCAAGGATGCCTGCCTCGCACCGCCCAAGGATGCCTGCCTCGCACCGCCGAAGGATGCCTGCCTCGCACCGCCCAAGGATGCCTGCCTCTCACCGCCCAAGGATGCCACAGCCACTCTGCTCAGGGATACCACGTCTGGATCGCCTGGGGTTGCCTGCTGCTCCGCATCGCCTGGGGAGTCACCAGTTACAAAGTACGAGGGAGAAGTGGAGCTCCGCTGCGCCTTCATGGCCAGGGGCTCCCCTCCCGAGTTTCCTCCCAAGGGTCCGCTGCGCTGTCGCCTCCCGAGGGTCCACTGTTGCCTCCCGAGGGTTCGCTGCCGCCGTCGCCTCCTGAGGGTCCGCTGTTATGGCCTGGGGCTGCCGGACTATCTTTGCTTGGGACCACCGGACTGCTTGTGGGCCAGGGGAAGCCTCTGCCTTCTCCCAGCACCAGAAGAGACTATTTTGGGACTTTAAGGGGAGGTGGCCATTTAGGCCATGTTGTGCTGCACAAGGAGGGAGGTGTGTGATGGGGTGCAGCCTATTTTGTGGTGGTTTTGTGTTTTTGTATTGTTTTAGAGTGGATATGAGTGAGTTTGGGGTGTGGTTCAGTGAGTGAGTGAGTTTGTGTGAGGAATGTGTGGAATGTGCCTGGGCTAATGAGGTGCGAATTGCCCAATTAGCCCAGGCACCTGTATAAAAGGGAGTGGTTGGGTATGTTAGTTGGTGAGTGTTTGTGAGAGGGAGAAGACCTGTGTGAGAGAGTGAGTGGTTTGTTTTGGTATAGTTTGTTTAAAGCCTGCTTTTTTGTTTGTCTTTTTGGTTGGCCATTGTGCCTTTTGTTTTGTGTATTTTGTTTAATTAAAAGTCTTTTATTTTCCCTGCACATCCTGACTTTGAGTCTCCTTACCTCGGTCAGCCTGTCACAGAGGGGTACTTCTAATTGCTCTAACAGCTGGCATTCTTTCCAGTATTGGCATGTCACTGGTTAGCGAGGGGGTATCTGACTGTATAGATGGGGTGAGAGCTATTCTCACTGGAAAATTCAGTTGGAAGTCTTGGGCCATTTCCAAAGCGATCTCCATTGGTGTGTCGTTGATCGGCAGTGGAATTGGCAAAGTTGTGGACAAAGGTTTCAAAGGTTGTAAAACAGGAACAAGGGTTTTTGTAAAAGATTTGAAATGCTAAGTAGAGAAGCTAGGGGTGGACTTGCTACGGTGGTGACAGCAAACACTTTCAAATGCTTTCAAATATGTAGTGAAAGAGGCAGCGCAGCAAACAGTTATGTATGGAATAGGAAAAGCAGAAGAGTCATTTTGGATGGCATTCTCAAAATAATAGAGTCAGCGATTTGAAACACCATGCAAGAAAATATGACAGAAGAAATAGAAATGGGGCCGCTGAGATCCGTAGTTGACTGTTTTGTTCTAACAGTCCCAAAACAACTGCAGCTGCTCCTGAACCCTAAAAAGCTCCATTTTGATTCTGTAAGGAATGCCTTTAGGGAGTTAGTTAACAGAATTCTGGAACATTAGTACAGCGGTCTTGGGTTGCAGAATCAACTGTTTGCCACCCTAAGTAATGTTATTGACAAAGCTAAAACAGAGGTCCATGGCCAGAAAAAGACAATTCTAAACATTATAAAAATGAGTTATTTAAGTATACTTTTTGTGGATGCGATCGAAACTGTAACCTACCTTCTCAGCAACTTTGTCTCCAAATTAAGTGGCAACATAAATACATTCATGAAACAAAATGAAAAGCAAACATTGAATGCATCTGATCTTACTGAAGATGATAAACAAAGCCTAAAAATATTTCGGAAAACTCTCGCTGATTCAATGTCTAAAGAGCTTGTAACTCACCTAGTTCAATTTTTCCATCAGAAGTTTTCAGGTCACCTTATGAAACTAGCTGAAAATAAAATGAATGAATTTGCAAGCAGTTACATAAGCAAACAGCTCAACACCAACGGGACTGTAGAAGATTTAATACGTGAGTCAGCAGCACTCTACATAACATGCATAGCACTTAAGACTGTGTTTGAAACAATGCACCCAGCTGATAAAGTATATGTGGACCAATACGTTGAAAATATTAAACAGGGAAACACACCAGGCTCTGTACTGGATTTAAAAATCTTATCAGAAGCAACAGGCACACAGGTCATTGTTTTGCAAGAGAACAAACAAGGCGAACTCCAGAAAATGCATGTTTTGGAACCGACTTCTACCAATGCAATCAATACAATATATCTTGTCTACCGCCCAGCCAGCAAAGACAACCCTGAAGGTCATTACAATTTTTTTATTGATAATACAATCTACAAAGTCAGGAGTGAAAGGAACAACTGCATGTATCATGCTTTCACACAAACATTGGAGCCTGACGCCCATGACTCTCAGCTGTCTCAGAAGGCAATACATTTTAGAGAATTGGAAGCAAGCATGCTCTAGTGTGGACCCTTTGAGTGGAAAGGTTTTGTCCAGAGAAAAATAATGACTGAAAAGATCAGGAGAGATTGGTTCATGGCTGTGGGAACGATCAGTGTATCAAAGCAATTAAATAGATTGAAGAAAAGATATAGCCCTGAAGACCTGCAAGAAAACCTAGATAGTAAAATAGGAAATGTTGAAAGATACAATGAAAATCAAAAAACCGTAACAGGTTTTGGAGCTCTGTTAAATGCAGATCACCTGCCTCCTTTATCCAGCATATGGAGCACCATTGAAATGGATCAAGATCAAATCCGTCCATTAGTTCAATCTATGTTGAAGGTGGCCCTTGCAAATGAGGACAAGTAAAATGACAACTAATTAACTAATGAAGCAGGTGAAGAATCAAGGTGGTTCCAGTCTGCTGACTGTGTTAGTGCCATGTGGTTTGCACAGGGAATTCCTCACAACTGGCAATTCACATGTTGCCCAAGTATTCCGTGCCATGATAACAGAAGCCAAAAAAACAAATGACATTGTAAGAACATTTCAACTTACCTTCATAGGTGGCCAACCAGAGATTACCCCAAAAACAAAAGATCCGTCATTAAAACTCTGCTCTGCTGTTACAATTAAAAAGATAGATGCAGCTACAGGTACCTCTCAAAATGACAGGAAGCAATGACTGACAAATACACTTAAACACACATATATGGAAGTTCTTGATTTCTGGAAGGATAAGCTCAATGGACGCATGAGCAGTGATCATTATAGAGAACTACAGAATTATATTAAACAAGAGCGTTATTTAGATAAAAGTGACCCGTGCTATACAGACATTTTTAGAAGATTAGAACTGAAACTACCAGCCCTTAACCTCCAGTAGTTGATCAATGTTAGTGATGGCTGGGAGCTGATGGGAAGTTCAGCGAAGTACAGCATTAGAGAGGTCTGTGAGCAGCGATGATCAACTAATTGCTGTTCCTTTTTTATTTGTTTGTTTTAGACTCTTTTAATTGTTCTATTTCTACAAACTTCTTTTTTTAAATAATTAAAATCACATTTTGTATCTTTTTAAAAGTCTGTTTTATCACATTCTGTATTATGCTGTTTTTCATTTAATGTTTTTCTTTTTTTTTTTGTGAAGCGCTTTGGTATCCTTGTGATGAAAGGTGCTATAGAAATGCGAATTGTTGTTGTTGTAAAGGCATCTGATATATTATGCTTGACACACAGAAACAACGGATACACCTATTATTATTATTTATTTCTTAGCAGACTCCCTTATCCAGGGCGACTTACAATTGTTACAAGATATCACAGCATTTTCCAGACTATTAAAATAACCTATGTAGGGAACGTATTAAAAGGTAACTACTAGCAAGTCATTCGTGCTTTATTTTTTTGGTTGGTTTCTCCAATCTAATTCCTTTTTGTAGCATAGTCGGATTATGTTCTTGTTAAACCAACCATAAAGTTGTAATTATGTCTACGCAACTGCGTTAAGGTTTGAACGAAGGTACTGTTTAAAGTCGATTTTACAACCATTCAAAAGGGGGTTAAAACCCCACCAATATGCATGAACATTTTTATGTGTAGTAGGATTGGCAGGCTCAAGAAACCCTGTGAACGGGGTAGCATTTGGTTGAATAATTTCGGAGCTACAGTGGTGTAAAAAAAACAGCTGTTGTTTTATTATTATTAAGATGCTTTTTTTTTATACAACTATATCTCAAAAAGTAAAGCAAATTAAGGAACCCTGCTCGGCATACACATAGACCCGGGGGTGTAGATATGCAACGGGGTATTAAAATATTTTGGGGGGTCCTAGTTTTACAGAAATTTAACCCTAAAGATAACGGTCTTACGTTACTGCTGCCTGACGTCATTGCTAGGCAGAGTGACTTGCGACCGTTTCATTGCACTGAATAGGGAGACATGGAATATATAGTTCAGCACACACAGGTCATATCTGTGTTTCTGTCTGGATTAAAATTGGTAAATCAGTGATAATGTTTGTTTGTGTTTGTGCCTTCAACATTGGGGAAACCAATAATCATTTTTTAATTCAGGAAATATGATTTTCATTTCTCCCCCCTCTCACTTTTGTTGTTATGGTACGGTCAGGAGTTCAACGATACTGTTCCATTCCACAAATAAATCTATGTTGCTGTCTGTATTAAAACTGTTAACTTCTCTGTGCTTTTAAATAATAAAATGTGAAAAAAATGAAAATGACCCTGTGTTACTTATTATACAATTAAGATTAAATTATACTGGTGGGGACGCAACCTCTAGCATGTAGCTAGTACAGTAATTGCAAGCAACGACACAGTACAGTGCTACAGTACATATTTGTTTCTTTCAGAGGTACGTACTGATGTCCACATTTAGCAAACTTTAACAATAACAAAGTGTTGGTTGAGAACAAGACATACATGATAACATGCTCTTGTTTACAGTTTTTAAGAGAATATTCCGAAATGAAAATGATTTTGTAAAGACATAAATGCATAAATGTCACTTGTGCCGAGTTAGAAAATAAACATACTGCACCAGATTTGTATAGCGCCATTTTAAGATTTCCATTACATGAGAGTAGATGTTAAAACTTCATGCTGATTTGAACTTGGCTCTCGCCAAGATAAGCACCAACTAAGACGTAGCTTCACAGTAAACTAATGTGATCCTTATGTGTCTCCATCCATTTGCACTTCCTTCCATATGATGATGTAGATATCCTTCTGTCTGGTGTTGATGGCTGAAGTGTAATGCTGGCTCCAGGGATCAGCTTATTTTGCCTCCCTAGCGCATCAGCACACACAACGGCTGCGATGCTGGCTCTGGGGATCAACCATAGTGCGGTCTCCCCAGCGCATCAGCATGACAACCGTCTGGATTGAGCTAAGTAGGGTACATCTCTGGGGTCTTCAAGTGGGCACCTTCCATCCTCGGTGTTTCGTCGACTAGCCCACGACACCTCAAGAGGGCTCGACGGTGATTCTGGCGTCCCAGCATCACCCCCTCCGTCCCCACTCAACTCAGCCCAGCTTACTTACCTGTATATCAGCCTTTCTTTCTTTCTATTGTGCTTGAGATCCCAGCCAGAATCTTTCCGTCTCAACCACAGCCAGTTGCTGCTCCTCTCTGCTGCTTCAGATAAGTTCTTCACTGTGCGACGCAACTCTTGGCCATTGAATCCGACATCTCTGAGAAACCGGGTTGTAGAGTGTGCCACAAATCCTCGACATCCCACTTCCACTGGGTAAACCCAGACTCTCCATCCTCGCTGTTCCGCTTCAGTGGCTAGTTGAGCATACCGCAGTTTCTTCCTCTCATACGCCTCATCTACAGCATCCTCCCATGGCACTGTTAACTCCACCAGGTGAACAAGGCGTGCTGATCCAGACCACAAGACAATATCTGGTCGAAGGTTTGTGGTGGCAGTCTCAGGTGGAAAAATAAGCCGTTGACCAACATCCGCCAGCATTTTCCAGTCTCTAGCAGCTTCCAGTTGTCCTGGGCGAGGATTGGTTTTAACACCTTTTCTTGGTGGTTGCTCTCCTGGGCAGAGGAATGTTGTCTTTTGTGTGTACTGTTTTGATGGAACAGGTGGCAACTTATTGGTCATGTTACGCTTGTCTTCCAATGCTAAGGCCAAACATTGCAGCACCTGGTCATGGCGCCAAGTAAACCGTCCTTGGCTAAGAGCCACCTTACATCCTGTCAAAATGTGCCTTAATGTTGCAGGTGATGAACACAAAGGACATGAGGGATCCTCTCCTACCCAGAGGTTTAGGTTCTGTGGTGATGGGAGAACATCATATGTTGACCTTATAAGGAAACTGATCCTGCTCTGTTCCATTGACCATAGGTCTTGCCAGCCAATCTTGTGTTGTTCCACACTCTCCCATCTCATCCATTCTCCCTGCTTGCCCTGGGAAATGGCCTTTATACACCTCATCCTCTTCTCCTGCTTTTGCACCTCGTTGACTACAAGCTTCCTCCGTTGCGCTGGGGCTGCCTTGTGCCATGTAGGAGGAGCTGAACTGAGACCAAGACCCCCTCTTCCATGCTGAACTTGCCCCATGATATCACCAACTTGAAGGGCAGCCTTTGCATCCTCCACAGCTTTCTTTGCCACCCACTTTCTTCCAGTTTTCAACACAGGTGCTGCCTCCCTTACGCATTTGTCGCGTGACTCTACTAATGTCATTTCCAGTCGGACCTTGGCGCACTTAAACTCCTCGGTTAGAGCGGAGACAGGTAGCTGCAGTATTCCTTTACCATAAAGTCCCACTCTGCTGAGGCAGTGTGGAACTCCCAACCATTTCCTGATGTGTGAACTGATTAAAGCTTCCAGCTTCTCTACTGTTGTCAAAGAAACCTCGTACACAGTCAGTGGCCACAGCAACCTTGGCAGTAGGCCAAACTGAAAGCACCAGAGTTTTAGTTTGCCTGGTAAAGCTGCTGTCTATGCTCTTCAACCCTTCCACAGCTTGTTGTCTAACTTCTCCCACACGAACTGTGTCCATTAGATCCCCGTCGTACCATCTCCCAAGGCTCTTCACTGGCTTCTCAGACACTGTTGGTATTGCCTCACCATTAATGAAGAACGTTTTATCTACTACTTTACCTTTAATTATAGAGATGCTCCTTGATTTAGTGGGCTTGAATTGCATTCGTGCAAAAGCCAGTGGAGAAATGGTGCATCCTGCCATTATTCCAACTTCTAGGCATTGCCATGTAGTGCTGAATTCTGAAGTTGAGAAACTAAATTGCAAATCTCCAAAGTAGGCTTTGACTAGATTTGTTATTGTCATTGGTACACTGAAAAAATCAAATGCTGCCCAAAGAAGTTCATGTGGCACTGAACCATATGCATTAGCCAAATCCAGGAATGTCACATGGAGCTCCTTCCTCTCCTTTTTAGCTGATTGAATTTGTTGCCAGATCACATTGATGTGTTCTAAGCATCCTGGGAAACCTGGAATGCCCGCTTTTTGTATTGAAGTGTCAATGAAGCAGTTCTTTAATAGGTAAGTTGACAATCTCTGAGCAATAATGCTGAAGAAAATCTTGCCTTCTACGTTTAATAGGGAAATAGGGCGAAACTGACTGATGCTGCTAGAATCTTTTTCTTTAGGTATAAAGACTCCACCTGCTCGGCGCCATGCTCTTGGTACAACCTGTTTTTCCCATGCTACTTTCATCAGTTTCCACAGGATTCGCAGAACTCCTGAAGCACTCTTGTACACTCTGTACGGAACTCCATTAGGCCCTGGAGATGATGAAGCCCTTGCTTTTTTCACAGCTTGCTCTACTTCTTTCCACTTAGGTGCACAGTCCTCCATTTGGTATTCTGGTGGATTGATAGGTGGGATGTCTGAAGGAAGTGACATAGGCTCCTGCCTTTTTGAATCTGTATGCGTTTCCTCCAAATATCTCTCCAACTCAAACTTAGATGCTTTTAGTGTGCCATTCTTCTCATTGGTGAATAACTTCTTTACAAATTTGAATGGGTCTTTATAAAAGTTAGTTCTCGCACGCTCCTTCTTTTTGTAGCGTTTCCGTGGGCTCAGCTCTGCGCAATGTTGCAAGCTTATCTTTTATGACCCTTTGTAAGAGATTGAGTCCCTCCTTCTGACTTTCTTCTGCTCTTCTCCATTGCTTCCTCAGCTGTCTCCTTTCTCTAACTAAGTGTTCAATCTCCTGCTGCCGTCTAGACTTTCCAGGAATAGTTTGTACTTTTTCCTTCCTTTTTCAACTCCAAACCTCTCGCTTCCATATGCGTAGATGATGTCCCCAAATTTATCCAGTTTCTTTTCAACTGTTCCACTTAACCTTTCCAATGCAAAGCAGAGATCTGTGTTTACTGTGTCCCATGCAGTTTTCTCACAAGCTCTTGGCCATTTAACTCCAGGCTTGTGCCCGTTGAGGTTCTTTTCTCTCTTACGCTGGTTTGTCTGCCGGGTTCACAAGGATCATTAGGTTCATCACTAACTGTGTCCATGCAAGTCCTCCTCACATCTATGACAGGGGTGCTGATATCCTGCGAACTGTGGTTTGCTTCCTGTCGCTGGATTTCATTCGACTGACTTGACTGACTTCGTAAGAAGTACTGATCAATGCGAGGCCCTTGTCCCTTCTCCCTCAAGCATTTCATTCTCCCTTGATGAATCTTCAAACCCCTGACTGTTGTCGCCTTGCTCCAGCCGCAGACACAAACCTGGAGTTCCATGTCTTTGCTAACTGCAGATCTTGAACTAGTCTTTTGTGAAGTACTCTCCATACTCATATCCGTTTCCGTTCCTAAGTCCTTAACCGTGTTGTCCAACGTTGAGTCATCTTCCGCCCCGCTCGCAGACTCTGGGGGTATTTTTCTCTTTAATTTCTTTGAAGCCTTGGGCGGGTGTCTCCAGCATCCTGTAAACACAGAGCTGGATACTGCCGACAAGGGTAGCTAACCCTTGCCAGCCCCAATGGGGTCTCTTTCCTCCAGTCAGCTGTCTCTCCAGGCTGTCACGAGGTCTTTCCCTTGTTGCCAGCTGCACTATTCACAGCAGTCACTGGACGTATCCAGATCTTCATGATTTCCATTACATGAGAGTAGATGTTAAAACTTCATGCTGATTTGAACTTGGCTCTCGCCAAGATAAGCACCAACTAAGACGTAGCTTCACAGTAAACTAATGTGATCCTTATGTGTCTCCATCCATTAAAATTCAAACACAGAATTAATTATCCCCCATATAAAATGATATGATGCTGCCCTTCTAGACATTGTGTGCATGTGTTATTTGTTTATATTATTTATTATTTTTTGTATATTATATTATTATTTTTTGTAAATGTATTATAGGTGTTGTATTATAGCATATTCTACATATCACCAAATTTATACAGCGCAATTTTAAATTTAAAACAATTAATTTTCCCCCATATTGTTTATTACTTTATTAAAATAATATGATATTGCAATTAATACAGTACTTGCCAATTTAAAGCATGACATAGTTGTAATTGTATAGGAAAACATTTGAAACTCTGGCAATTGTGTTCCACAAAGGTAAAACCATCAGCCATGGTCACTATGTTGCCTGGGTGCGAAAAGATGAGCAATGGTTTCAATGTAATGCACACAAAGCATCAGACTACCTGAAAACCTACAGGATTCTCATATGATCTTTCTAGAGAGAGTGGACAGAGCCATACAACATGAAGAATAACTGCCCTCAGCACTACTGTTCAAAGTTGTCCCCACCTCTCCAGCCTCAGGGGCAGGGATCAACTTTTTTCACTTTTGATTTGGCTACAATAAATCTGGCTTTTAAAAAAAACTTCACATACTTGTTGTGTGTCTCTTTCTTCTGTGCTATTTAATGTCTCAAGTTGTGTTTTCACCACTACATTATGTGGCAGATGTGGTTGTTTTATTTTCCAGGATGCCTTCTGCAAAACAATGGAAATTCAATGGCAAAAACCTTGTTTAAGTAATGTTAAGGTTTTGTTGCAAAAGTCCAAAAGGTTTGGAAATTGCAAGTTAAGGTAGCTACTCCCCAGTAAAGTTGTTGAAGCTGACACCCTGGGATCCTTCAAGAAGCTGCTTGATGAGATTCTGGGATCAATAAGCTACTAACAACCAGACAAGCAAGATGGGCTGAACGGCCTCCTCTCGTTTTTAACCTTTCTTATGTTCTTATATTAGACCACAGACTAAATAAAGACAATCTATTAGTTATCTATTAAAATAATCTGAATATTCATTCACTTTAATTAAAACCTCATCATATCATTTTTATTTAATGACGTGTATAAGATTGAGGAATTACAGTGAACACACAAACACCCTCAATCACAACAAGGTAGGTTAAAATATCGAAGTTTATTAGAACATAATACTAATGGTACAGAAAGGAAAAACTTAGAAAATCATTGTGAGGTAGCAATTCAACATACACATCAGTACAGCATGAGTAAACACTCATCCATTGAATATATATATATATATATATATATATATATATATATATATATATATATATATATATATATATATATATATATTATATAGATAGTTTCCCAATAATGCATATAGTATAATCGTATTGCTTTCCTAACATCCAATATAGGTTCAACATCTCATTCTAACACAACACATTAACTCCTCTGTCTCAATCCAGTCCAGGCTGCACGGATCTGCCAGCAGGTGATGACTTCACTCTGACAGTTCCCTCAGCTCAACTACACAGACAGTGTCCCTGTGTCTACCGCTCACAGGAGGCTGTGTGGTCCAGTGGTTAAAGAAAAGAGCTTGTAACCAGCAGGTCCCCGGTTCAAATCCCACCTCAGCCACTGACTCATTGTGTGACCCTGAGCAAGTCACTTAACCTCCTTGTGCTCTGTCTTTCAGGTGAGACGTAGTTGTAAGTAACTCTGCAGCTGATGCATAGTTCACACACCCTAATCTCCTGTAAGTCGCCTTGGATAAAGGCGTCTGCTAAATAAACAAATAATAATTATAATAACCATAGTTAAACACAATGCATCTATCACTTAGATGCAAACACACCTTGTTCAATTACAGTTCCTCTAATAATATATCACAGCTAATGCTGGACTACAATTGTTTAATAACAATTACACAAGTATACTTTCAAACAAGCACTTCATATGAAAATATGAGTTAAGTAGCGTATAGTTACTTTTTTGTTGCAATTACAATTACTCTAGTTCCACAAGGGAAAAGTAATGAATTCATACTCAATGGTTCCTTGATGAAGACCAAAAAGTCTGCAGAATAAAACTTCTGTTGTAGTGCAGGTTTCACTTCTTTGCAACAAATCTTCAAACCCAAGTTGAGGCTCCTTTATCTTCAAAACAAGCTGGGGTTTCCACACACGTCCCGTGTGTTCCTTTATCTTCAAAACCCAAATGAGGGTTCCACACATCGCCTGTGTGTTTCTTCTTTCCTTGGATGCTTCACCATGAAGGCAGACAACAGCCTATCAAGCTACTGTATTTTATGGCTGAAAGAAAAGCTAGTCAACGCTGGAAATAGTTGTTATTGACGCTTACTAAACTGACTCACAGGCATCTCTTTCCTTCCAGCAGGAGCCAGGCAGGAAACTTTCTTAGACCTTCTGTAGTTTAGGTCCAGTTTCATTGTAATGTTATTTCCTTAGAAAGCAGCATGCTATACATGTTGTTTGTGATTCAAATGTTTTAATACTACTTGGGTGGAAACATCATGGTCCATAGTCCGGACTATAAAGAAGATGTTACAGATGAAAATAAGTTTTTAGATCTGTTGAGATCAGTGGCAAAAAAATATTATACACTTTTGCATTATATTTTCATTGCACACTTGGGAGGGCTTAAAATGCGATGATTTCACAAGGTCGATTTCAACCAAAACAACACAATCTCATACATGATTGTGGTTCAGCAAAATGAGTGGGGATTTCAAATGGGTGAACTTAAAAAAAAAAAAAAAAAACTGTTTTCAAAGATACATTCTGTGCAAGCCTGTCATCAACTATCATAGTTATATATTTTATTTTATTTTACAGCTCTCCAGGCGTTTTGTTTTCTTATTAATATATCGCATGTTAAAGATGTAGAGCTTCAATTAATACAGTATACATACATTAAATGATTGAAAAAAACTTCAGACAATTCAGTCTCATGAAAATCCTCAATCTCAGGGGTGTCCAATCACAGTCCAGGAGGGCCATTCCACTCCAGGTTTAACAGGTAAAAAGAGATAATGAACTACTTCAGGGTCTGGATGGAGGTTTAACTGGTTCAATTAAACAATTTAGAACAGAGTTGTATCAAAAATCAGGAGTGGAAGGGCCAGCTTGAGCCACATCTGCTCCATCGCCTATGTGCTCATCGTTTTGAGGTTCTGCTTTACTAATCTTAAATCCAGGCACAAAATGGTAAATGTGACTGTTACAGTCCCCAATCTGATGATACATAGAGGTTCAATAAGAAATAAATGTCAATGACAGCCAACAGAACAATTCAACCTTCAGTTCTCTTTCTATTCACAGATTAATTGAAAGTGACGCTCCATACTCAAAAAATAGTCATCGGTGTTGATTAAAAATCCAAATAGAATCTATTTAGGCAACAGTAGCATAACCGGTGTAGCCTGTTCAGTATTGCATGAACCAAAAAATAAACACAGCAACTTAATTTATGATACTTCAAGTACAAATCATCTGACGTTACAGCCATAATGGTTCTCTCTCTCTCTCTCTCTCTCTCTCTCTCTCTCTCTCTCTCTCTCTCTCTCTCTCTCTCTCTCTCCAATGTTTGACTTTTCAGAAATCTTTATACATAATACATATAATTAAAATAAATTACATTAAATGACCTGACTGGTACAGCCCAAAGCCACAAATGTCAGGAAATTAAATCATTAAATCAATATTATATATTAAACATCAACTTAGAAAAGCAAGAAAAACAAACATAACTTAGTTTTATCCAGGTAAGGCTTGAACACTGACACAGACATAATTAATTAATTAATTTAAATTATTATATATATATATATATATATATATATATATATATATATATATATATATATATATATATATATATATATATATATATATAAATTATTATAAAAATAATTATAAAACCATAACGTCATTTTTTTTTTTTTTAAACATATCCTGACTTTTGTAAACGGCTGTACCAGTAACATATTACAAACTACTGTTTAAAACCATTTTTGTGTTTTCTAATTTATTGTCATGTCTCTTCGGTCTGCCAGTGCCCTCTTGTGGTTTGGCAGTGAAGCTAATTTTAAAGTTTGAGTCATGCACGCCCGTAATAACAATATAAGAAATCTAGGTAGATCTTTTTCCACTGCGCTACTGTCTCAAGTGGGTCGGAACGAGCAGCAGACAAGCAGCCATGTCGGCATACGCCTGGGGCATGTAGCCCATGTTTGTCCAGCGGTCTGTCTGGGGCTCATACCGGTGGATAGACTGGCAATCCTGATACGTCTTGTGACAGAAGCCTCCGAGAATATAAATCTGACCGCCCAGCACAGTTGAAGCCGGGGTGACGTGTGCTTCAGGAAGGTTGGTGATTGGGGTCCAGGCGTCTTTCAAGGGGTCATAACTCTCACACAGGTACTGATCTGAGTAGCCCACACATAGCTGCTTCAAGCCCCCTGCCACGTACAGACAGCTACCTATAGCCTCCATTACATGACCACCTCTGTCGTTGCACATAGGAGACAGCGGGGTGCAGCCTTGCAGGGGGTGATAACGAGAGACTGACTTCAAGCTGATGTTGTTGCTGTCATAGCCCCCAGAGATGTAGATTTCTCCATCCCACACGGCTGTGGCGTGGGAATACAGAGCCATGTGCAAAGGGTGCACAAACCTGGGTGGAGGAAAGAGTCTGGATACAGTAAATCATGTTTTCATGACTGTGCTGACTAATAGACAATAAATTAACACATTTTTGAACACACTTTAGGGTAACAATTTACATTAGGTGTCTCTAAGTACTGTGTATTTACATAGTAGTTACATAGTAAATACATGTGTGTTTACACATATTTACAATGTTATTATGCATCGTTACAATGTACTGGTGGCAGGGCAGGACCCTGCTTGTAAATAGTGTTTGGTTTGTGTGTTGGTGGTGGTGGCTGTTCTCAAATTAGATAATTGGTGCTAATTGAGAACAGCCACATGATATAAAAAAGGAAGACTTGGGTGAGGGATTTTCTTTTGTGAATATTTATGTTCGTGACTTGTTTTGTTTGATCTTCTTTATTTTGCTCTGGGAGCAGTGTTTTGATGTATTTTGTTTAATAAATGAGCACCCCAACGCTTAAACCCGCAGTTACTGTCTCTGAGACTCAATAATGCTTTGTCATCCTGTCACATATGGTGTCCAGCATGGATTGTAGCACCTCCACTGAGCCAGGCCAGAGCAGGTACTACGGGTTAAACCATTTTTTGGGAGGATTTTTTTTTTGTGTGTGAAGAAAAGAAAAATGGAAGACTGGCATGACCAGCAACAGCAGTTGGAAAAAGAATGGGCCCCCATCTGCTATGCCTGTGCAGAGTTTGGGCACCAGGGAGAAGAATGCCCTTATGAAGATCCCTGCTTCATTGAGGCATACCATCAGGATGAGGTTGTCTCCTGAGGAGTGGCTCACTTAAAGGTCCAAAAACAGCTGCTTGCCCAAAAGCCAGAGACGGACACCTCTGCCTCCCAAGCCACCTGGGACAATAATATTAAATACAATAAATTGTATTTATATAGAGGATTTATATTGAGTCCAGATTTAAAAGCCTTAATTGTCTCACAGTCCTTCAAGTGTCCAGGTAGATTGTTCCATAGGCAGGGGGCCATTGAGGAAAAAGCCTGGTCATCCATAGTGTGCAGCCTTGTCTTCGGCACAAGTAGATTAGAGTCATTAGCAGACCGCAGGTTCAGCTGTGGCAAATAAAGGTTAAGCATGACCCTGACATATGATAGGCCAAGGCCATGCAAAGCCTTAAATGTCAGCATCAAGATCTTGTAGTTTATTCTGAATTTTACTGGTAGCCAATGTAATGATGACAAGATTGGTGATATATGCTCATGCTTCCTTGATCAACTATTTTGCACATACTGCAACCGATTAATTGATTTTAAAGAAACACCAGCAAGCAAGGCATTACAATAGTCCAACCTTGATGTAATAAAGGCATGAATTCGTTTCTCCACATCAGGCAAAGATAAGGTGGTTTGGACACTCTCCTTGCAGTTCTGGAGGACCAAGGTTGGTGCCGAGCAGGTGCCGAGCCCGAGCATCCATAGCCCAAGAAAGGGAAGCCCAAGTCTCCAGCGACCGAGGGAGAGACGCACATCTCCAGTGACCGAGGGACAGTTGCACCATTCTCCAGAGATAGAAGGAGACTATATGCTACTCCCGCCTCCACCACCACAGGGAGACTACCTGCTGATCCCGCCTCCACCACTAGAGGGAGAATGCCTTTGGCTCCCACCTCCACCGCAGGAGGGAGAGACTACCCTCTGCTCCCGCCTCCACCTGCAGAGTTGCCATCGGATCCTTGCCCAGAGGCTCCCGAGGATCCGCACTTGCCGTCGCCTCCTGAGGATCCGCACCTGCCGTCGCATCCCGAGGGACCGCTCCTGCCCAGTTTTCCATCACCATTGCCCAAGGATGCCAGCTCGCCTTCGCCCAGGGGTTCCAGCACATCACCGCCCGGGAAGGCCTTCACGTCACCGCCCGGGGAGACCAGTACGTCACCATTCCTCATATACATCGGGATAAATACTGGATAATCAATTCAATAATTACATTTTCTGTATTCGATGTAAGCAAAAAGTGCACAGCTTTGGATCCAGAGCAGGTCGACAGGCATCTATTCCTGGCAAACAACATGTAAATACATTGTGCACATTAAAGAAAACTGACTGTATATAGTTTGCTCTTCTTTGGAGTTTCAAAATGAACTGTTAATCCCGGGAATAATGCTGTTTTTTATGATGTGTTTTTCAAACTGGGCTGCGTGCTCTGTCTGTGTTTCCTGATTGATGAGCACATCTGGTTGATGTAAGTACAATCAGTGCCGTCCACAGCTGATAAAATTAATTTTGGGCATTTGAGGAGATTTTTGGAATCCGGTATCTGTCATTGGAACCGGGTATTTTGAGACCGATTTCGGTTCCCAAACTATTTAGAAAAACATCGTCCGTGTGTCAATGTGTGGGCTGAAGGGAAGGGGGCATCTTCTATACATATAAACAACCACTAGTGCTACAGTTCTACGTCAGCATAAAAACCATTAGAAAGACCACAACAATCACACTGCAAAAAATAGTCAAACTAAACTCATCACAGCCACAATCAGTATTCCAAAACAAGGACAACAAAACGCAAATATATAGTATGACAGAAATTAAAAGTCTTTGATAATTTTCAGTGCTTTATGTTTTTTAATAATCAGTTTTATTAAAAACATAATAGTACTTACTGGAACCAGATCCTTGATATTTGTATCTGGTTCTTCGGGTACCCAGTTTCAAAGGAATGGATTCGCACATCTCTACATAAACCATTTTCATGCCAGTACTCCTACAGTACCACACATAAAGCTATATTACTGTTAATTACCCCTCGCATTCCATTGTTCTGCTGTAACGGTCACCCTACACAGTTGATAGGCAACTGTACTGTCCTCCCTTAGGAGATACTACTGGCCAAATAATTAAAACTAAATAAGTCAGTAAGGGTGACTGACAGTAAAACAGGGTCGTCACAGTGCGTCAATTTCACTAAACAAACACTGATTTATTCCGAGGAACACAAAGCTTGACAAAAAGAATAAGACTAAACAATTACAGTAGAAAACCACTCAATTAGGAACAGCGTGACAAGGAAGAGAATATAGTGTAAACAAACCCAGGAAAACCGATTATAAATGAAGATACACAGCAGAGCTTAAGAATATAACCACAACAATTTAACAATTACTGACACGGAGGATGATTAATATGCAGAATGAATAAACAATGAAACACAAAATCTAAATCAACAAAATAGTAATGAAGTCCCAAAAAGTAACAAAAGAAAAAAAACAACAACGATGACAAAGTCAACGGAAAGAGCTCACCAAACCGGTATGGAAGTCCAGTTAATTACTTGGGATGAGTGTGAACGATGATGTAGAGGTCTTCAGGAGATGAAAAACATTGAGAGCGATGAAATGGATGGTTTGATGAATACTGAGGTTGCAAACAGTCCAGAACAGATGCACAAAAACATACAACCACACACTCCAGCAAAAAACACAAAGGAAACTACCCCACCTAATTAAGCAAAAGCGGTAACTAGACAATAAACTAAAGCAGCAGACAAAAAGAAAAACAAAGGCTAAAGAATAATATCTAGCTAACAGTATAAAGATTAGGTTTCAAAAGGTAGACAGACTCTCCCCAGGTGCTAGCTACAGGAAACCCCCAACCCCCAACCCCAACCCCCACCCCCACCAACCCCCCCCACCCCCTCAATTTTTGTGGGTGGTACAATAATCGATATTGTTCCGAATGATTATATTTAATGTGCCTAATTAATTGATTGCTATTTGGAGGCTTAACTGACAGTGCTAGTAAACATGTATTCACTTGTAAAGGAGAGGGGAGTTCAAGGGTTCAGGGGTTCCTCTTCCTCGAAAGAAAATTGAACATGATTAATCTCACCTAATTTATTAAAATTACACTTCAAATCAATAAAAGAAAAAGAAAACAACAACATTGATTAATTTAAAAACCTATAATTTGCAACTTGAATTAAGAACCCATCAATCATATGTTGATAATGACAAGTTTTTTTTACGTCATCCAAACAGTAGTCTTACATTTCAGTTTTATTTTTTGTGTTGTACAATGACTGTCGCGGGTCTGCAGGTTTTAATGTCAATGTGTGGGTCTGAACTAATATGCCGCACATACATTCTCAATAACATTTTTAAGAATGTCCTTATCGAGTTTCATTCCTGGAAATGGTTCTCCCTCTGTACAAGTAACACTCTAAAGTGTGATATGCAATACATCTGCCTTCACTATATTGTATATTTATTAATGAATTTATTTATTTATTTATTTATTTATTTATTTTTTTATATTTATTGCCATGGAGCAGATGTGAATTAACTTGCAGTTCTCAATTATAGCGTATTTAGTCTCCACTCCACTAGAGGGAGCTGTTCACAATACAAACCTCCAGGTGTTGTCCCCTGGCGTGTAGCACTCCACAGAGTCCAGGATGCGTTTGTTGTCCACGTTTCCTCCCATGGCGTACATCGCCCCATCCACACACACCACTGCAAAATAGTTCCGACTCTCATTCATGTCAGGAAGGTGCTCCCAGGAGTCATGAGAAGGATGATACCTGAAAATTAGATAAAATAGAGCATATATATATATATATGCTCTCTCTCTCTCTCTCTCTCTCTCTCTCTCTCTCTCTCTCTCTCTCTCTCTCTCTATATATATATATATATATATATATATATATATATTAGCGATCCTAGCGGGATCGGGGATGTGTAATGTGGGTAGTGTAAATGGTGTGGTTGTGTGTGCATGCAGGGGTTGCATGGTGCATGATGTGTGTATGTAGGGGAATGGTTTGCAGGAATGGCTCGAAAGACGTGGGGGGCGGGGGTCTGGCATAAGGCTGGAAAATGGTCTGAAACATAGAAATTTAATACATTTTTAGGCACTGCCATTAACTCGAAAAGTACACAATACAGAGTTAAGCTCCTTTCCTCTCACCTCTCTCTTGACTTCCTAGGTCTCACTGAAACTTGGATCTGCCCTGATAACTCCACCACTCCATCAGCCCTTTCCTCTCTCTATGTCCTGTCCCACTCTCCTCGCCCCTCTGGACAGGGTGGGGGAACTGCTTTCTTCCTCCCTGCTCTTTTCTGTCCCCTCTGCCCTCTCCTCTCTCTCTCTCTCTCTCACTGTTAGCACCTTTGAGTTTCACGCTGTGGAAATCATCTCTCCTTGACGCCTCCTCCCCATTGTTCTCTACCACCCTCCTGGACTCCATACTCACTTTCTTGAAGAGCTTGACTTCCTTCTCTCCTCCCTACCCTCTCTCTCCTCCCCTTTTTCCATTAGGTGAGTTCAACATCCACCTCTCAAACCCCAACCACTCTACAGGGTTTCTTCCCCTTCTTCACTCCTTCACCTTCTGTCTCCCCCCGACCCCCACTCACACAGCGGGCCATCACTTGGCCCTCGTCTTCACCAGGGTCTGCTCCATCCCCGACCTCTCTGTCACTTCTCTCAATATCTCTGATCACTACTTTATCTCCTTCTCTCTGTCACTCCCATCCCTTCCTACTTCGCCGACCCCCTCTGTCACCTTCCATCGAAACCTCAGTTCTCTCTCACCTCTGTCTTTTCCTCTGCTTCTCTCTCGCACCGCTCCTCTATCGACTCCATCTCCTTCACCTCCATCTTCTTCTCCTCCCTCACCTCCTGCCTCGACTCCCTTTGCCCCCTCACCTCTTGACCTGCCTGCCCCAGCCCTGGCTCTCCACCGTACTCCGCTCGGCACGTACCAAACTGCGCTCTGCTGAAAAGAAATGGAAGAAAACCAAACTCTCTGCTGCCTTGGATCTCTATTGCTCTCTCCTCTCTTCCTTCTCCTCTACACACCTCTGCCAAATGTTCCTACTACCACTCTATTATTCTACTAACAATCCCCATAAACTTTTCTCTACCTTCTCCCTTCTTAGCCCTCCCCCCTCTTCCACCTTACTCTATCTCGGCTGATGACTTTGCCTCCTTCTTCTCCTCCAAAATCACTGACATTCGCAAACTCTTCAATACCTCACCTTCCCCACCCACCCCCTGTCATCTGCTCACTCACTCCCCACCCTCTGCAACCCCTACTAATCTACCCTCGTGTGATAGAGAGAGAAAGGATCGATGCTGTAAATCTCCCTCCCGATTAGAAAGGGCGCTGTGTAAGGGGGAAGGTAAGCTGCCTCCTAGATCTGCTACCTCGGTGGTTGGTGGAAACCGGAAGGTGACCATATTAGGAGGGGCGCGTAGTTGCAAGTACTCAGGACGATTCCATTGCAGTCAGCTGCGGGGCAGCCCTCTGGTGGAGAAACCATGGCGACGCGTTGACTGCAGGGAGGAGTTTGCTGGGTACAAAGGGGAAGCAGCTACGTCAGTTCCTCCTCTTGCGCTGAGAAACTGAGCCACCAGCCGGGCGTTGTGTTTTTGGATTACGTGTTGTTTGTTGTGTGTTGTCAGAGGCGGAGTAGGGCGGGACTGCAGCCACGGAGCCAGTTCCAGATCACAGAGCACTACCTTCCCTTCACCAACATCAGCACACCCGTGTGGATTACAAAGCACTTTCATGCACAGGACACTCGGGATTTCACTGTGGACACTTTCTGTTTGTTTTGTATTTTTGTTTTGCAGCCAGCTGTGTTCCCCAATACCCTCGCAGGTAAAGGGAGGTTTATTTTAATAAACACGGTTGTTTTTGTGGGAGAAATACTGTTTCAGGACTGTTATTTATTCACACACCACTGCATCCGTCACAATTGGAGTCAGAAGAGGATTTATCATGGGCCGCCGCGTTGGGAGCAATATTGGGCGCAGGAGGCGGAGACATCAGGAGGGTATGGCAGTTATGATGGAGAGGATGCACACTATGTTCCTGGAAGCCAATCGGGGAGAGAACCGGCGGCGAACCAGCGGTGCCCCTACCACGGATAAAAGTAGTGAAAATGTCGCGGGAGGATGATCCGAGGCCTATTTAGTTGCTTTTGAGAGGCAGGCAACAGCAGCCCAGTGGTCTCGGGATTGGTGGGCTATCCAGCTGGGACCCAACTTGATTGGGGAGGCCCAGGCAGCCTACCAAGCCCTGACCGGCGAAGGCGCCCAGAATTATGATCGGGTGAGGCAGGCCATTCTCCAGCGACTTGATATCACTGAAGAAGCGCACCGCCGTCGGTTCGGGAATACCAGCGACCCCCAGGACTGCGACCTCGCGTGGTGGCACAACAACTGGTGGACCATGTGACCCGGTGGCTCTGCCCGGCACCAATAAGCGCTGAAAAAGTGACTGAACTTATAGCCATTGAACAATTCATAAAAGTGCTGGGGCCAGACACGCAAAAACTGGGTCAGCCGCCACCGTCCCACCACGCTGGATGGAGCAGTCAGATTGGCTGAAGGGTTCGAGGATGCCATGCCTTCCTCTCCAGCGGTTGCCACCCTGGCTCCAGCCTCCAGCAAGCCCGGGCGGCGGGACCTCCTCCATACCTCACCACCACCACCCCGGACCAGCACTACAGCGTCACCCTATGGGCGGCCTCCCTCCAACACAATGGAGACCGAGGCGACCCCAGTGGGGTAAGAGTAGAGCAACCCTCCCGTTGCCAAATCGGCAGCGGGACACGCAAGCTCCGTGGGCACCCTTTAAGCCCCACTTGTTACCGGTGCCAGGAGGTCGGCCACCTGGCCAGGAATTGCCCAGCAGCAATGGAGTGTGGCGTGGCCTCCCATTATGTTCTAACAGCACCAGGTAAGTCCAGGGGTAATGATTGGGAGGGGCCTTGCATTGTTGATGTACAGGTTGGTGATGTGAGCACCCGCATTAGTGGACTCAGGGTGTGGGCAAACTTTAATTTTGAAAGCTCTGTTGAAGGGGGTACCTTGGTGGTCACGTGGGGTTGTGGTCATTTCCTGCATTCATGGGGATAACAAGGACTACCCCTCACCAAATTAGATTTGACCATTGGAAGTCATACCCGCCCGTAATCGTGGCGGTGGCTGAAAAGTTGCCCTATCCAGTTATTTTGGGTCGAGACTGGCCACATTTTGATAGTATGATTTATAAAGCGGTAAAACCAGTCTCCGGTAAGGCCATGGGAGCAGCAGGGGAAGCTATTGGGAATATTTTTCCGCTGCACACTGACCTGTTCCATTCCGATTTCACCGAAAAAACAAAAAGAAGCGAAGGGTTGAAAAATGGGAAGGAACATTAATAAAACAAGGTTGGAGCTTGGTGGGGATACTGCTCAATCAATCAAATGTAGGGGAAAGGGGTTGGGACTCAGTGTGATCTGCGGGGGCAGGTTACTGAGACCCCCAGTGCTGAGGCTACTTTAGCTCCGCTCGATATCCCGAAATTCTGGGACGAGATGTGGACCTAGCATTGGAGCAAAAGAGCGATCCCTCGCTGGTACACATCTGGGGGCAGGTTCGGTCTATCGAGGGAAGGATGTAGAGGATAGCCGACGCTTACATACCCCCACAACATTATTGTTGGGCATTTACTATATAGAGTATCCCAAGCCACGAGCACAAGTCAGATTGTAACACAATTACTTGTTCCCCAGTCTTTTCGGCGTGAGATCATGCGGTTGGCGCATGATGTCCCCTGTTCGGGCCATTTAGGGATCGAAAAGACTCGGGAACGAATATTGGCTCGATTTTATTGGATGGGAGTGTTTAGTGATGTGGCGCGATATGTAGCGGAGTGTCGGAATGCCAGCAAGTAGCGCCGGGCGAGTTCGCCCGGCCCGCTGGTCCCACTGCCCCTGATCTCAGTTCCCTTTGAGCGCATTGCTATGGACATAGTGGGTCCATTGAGCCAGTCTGACTCTGGATATCGCACATTTTGGTAGTGGTGGACTACTGCGACTAGATATCCAGAGGCAGTACCATTGAGATCCACTAGTGCCGCAGTAGTTGCTTTCGAGAGTTAGTACAGATTATAGCGAGTAGGGATTCCTAAAGAAATTCTCACTGATCACGGAACGAACTTCATGTCACAATTTTTGAAAGAATTATATAAATTATTGCAAATTAAGTCCATTCGAACCTCTGTTTATCATCCACAGGCGGATGGTTTGGTGGAACGTTTTAATCAGACTTTAAAACAGATGCTGAAGCGGTTTGTTAACCAAGAACAGAAACATTGGGCTAAACTCCTCCCCTACCTAATGTTTGCAGTAAGAGAGGTGCCTCAGAGCTCAACGGGTTTTCTCCCTTTGAGCTGCTGTATGGGAGACAACCACGAGGTATCCTTGATCTTGTGAAAGAAGGGTGGGAGGAGCAAACAAAAACTTCCAAAAACATAGTCAAGTATGTAATCATGTTAAGAGACCGCCTGGAATTGGTTGGTCGTTTGGCACAAGAGAACTTAAAACTAGCTCAGCATCGCCAAGAGCAGCAGTACAACAAACAATCAAGAATTCGGACCTTTCGGCCAGGTGATAAAGTACTGTTGCTGCTTCCCACATCGGAATCTAAGTTATATGCTAAGTGGCAGGGGCCATATGAGGTGATCTGGGGAATTGGTAGTGTGAATTATGAAATTAGACAACCCGATCGCGGAACAAGACTGAAATTTATCACATTAATTTGTTAAAACCCTGGAATGAAAGGGAGGCCCTATTTGTAGCAGGCGACAGTGTAGAAGAGGATTTTGGTCCCACTGTCAATCCACCAGCTACAACTCATATTCCGATGGGGAACAGTTACTTCGGATCAGAAGCGTGAGCTCCACCTGGTGGTGGAAAGGTTTAGTGATGTTTTTCTGACTTGCCCGGCAGAACTAATGTTATTTCTCATGCTATTATTACTCCACCAGGTGTCAAGGTCCGAGAGAGACCGTGCGGATCCCGGAGAGTCGCAGGGGCCCTGTCCACAAGGAGGTGGAGGATATGCTCAAGCTTGGAGTCATTGAACCTTCCCGCAGCGAGTGGTGCAGTCCGATTGTGATGGTGGGAAAGAAGGGCGGCTCCACTCGGTTCTGTGTGGACTTTCGAAGGTTAATGCCATCTCCAAGTTCGATGCATATCCAATGCCCGGGTGGATGAGCTCCTCGACCGACTGGGTAAGCGCAGTTAATTTCGACCTTGGATCTGACGAAGGGATACTGGCAGATTCCACTCACTCAGAGCTCAAGAGAAAACTGCTTTCTCTACCCCAGATGGCTTGTTCCATTTCGGACCATGCCCTTCGGGTTGCATGGAGCTCCAGCCACTTTTCAGAGACTGATGGACCAGGTCTTAGCTCCCCATCATCAGTATGCAGCCAGCGTACATTGATGATGTGGTGATTTTAGCTCCACCTGGGAAGAGCATATTGTTAGACTTTTAGCCGTCCTTCAGTCTCTGAGAGAGGCAGGGCTAACAGCCAAACTGGGCAAGTGTGCATTTGGCAAACAAGAGACCCAATATCTTGGCTACGTTATGGGTAATGGTCGGGTGAAGCCGATCGCCTCCAAAGTCCAGGCTGGTGGAGGCGGCGATCCGAGAACCAAGTCACAGGTGAGATCACTACTGGGGCTAGCCGGCTATTACCGCCGATTTATCCCGAGTATGCCACCATAGTTAACCCCTGGTAGATCTCACCCGAAAGGCTGCTCCAAAATTAGTTAAATGGACAGGGCAGTGTCAGGAGGCATTTGATATGATTAAGAAGCGACTCTGTCAAGCTCCGCTCTAATTTCACCAGATTTCAGCAAAGAGTTCATCCTGCAGACTGATGCCTCCCACATTGGTCTGGGGGCAGTCCTGTCCCAACAAGTTGACGGGGTAGAACACCCTATTATTTACCTGAGCAAAAAAATGGCTCCTAGGGAAATTAACTACTCCGTCATTGAGAAGGAATGTTTAGCTATTAAATGGGCTACTCATGCTCTTCGCTATTACTTATTGGGCGTTCTTTCTCTCTCATCACTGATCATGCTCCTTTAAGGTGGTTACACACGATGAAGGACAATAGCGCTCGGATAACTTCGGTGGTATCTGGCTGCAACCCTTCCACTATACTGTGAAACATCGTGCGGGTAAGGAGCATCAAAATGCAGATTTTTTTCAAGGGAGGGGGACCATTGGGGAATGTAGAGTTGGCGAGTGTTCCTTCGGCATCACTCTGAGGGGTGAGATATGTGATAGAGAGAGAAAGGATCGATGCTGTAAATCTCCCTCCCGATTAGAAAGGGCTGTGTAAGGGGAAGGTAAGCTGCCTCCTAGATCTGCCACCTCGGTGGTTGGTGGAAACCGGAAGGTGACCATATTAGGAGGGGCGTAGTTGCAAGTACTCAGGGCGATTCCATTGCAGTCAGCTGCGGGGCAGCCCTCTGGTGGAGAAACCATGGCGGCGCGTTGACTGCAGGGAGGAGTTTGCTGGGTACAAAGGGGAAGCAGCTACGTCAGTTCCTCCTCTTGCGCTGAGAAACTGAGCCACCAGCGGGCGTTGTGTTTTGGATTACGTGTTGTTTGTTGTGTGTTGTCAGAGGCGGAGTAGGGCGCGGGACTGCAGCCACGGAGCCAGTTCCAGATCACAGAGCACTACCTTCCCTTCACCAACATCAGCACACCCGTGTGGATTACAAAGCACTTTCATGCACAGGACACTCGGGATTTCACTGTGGACACTTTCTGTTTGTTTTGTATTTTTGTTTTGCAGCCAGCTGTGTTCCCCCAATACCCTCGCAGGTAAAGGGGAGGTTTATTTTAATAAACACGGTTGTTTTTGTGGGAGAAATACTGTTTCAGGACTGTTATTTATTCACACACCACTCGCATCCGTCACACCTCGTTCTCCTTCTTGCCCCTCTCGGACGCTGATCTATGCTCCCTGCTCCAGCCATAAACCCAGCACGTGTGCTCTGGACCACCTCCCCACGTAGCTTTTTCCAGGTTGCTGCCAGTGCTCTACTCCCTTTCATTTCCTCTCCTCTCAACACCTCTCTACTCGCTGGCTGTTTCCCCTCTGCCTTCAAACAGGACTGCATCACCCCCATCTTAAAAAAAAACCATCCCTTGATCCCTTATCCCTCCAGAACTACCATCCTGCTCGACCCCCTCCAATCCTTTTTTTCAGCCACTCCACACTCCACTTAAATTGCTCTTCTCTTCGTCACTAACTCTCTACTCTCTGCCCATGTCACCTCCCTCTCCTCTGTCCTAATTCTCCTCGACCACTCCGTTGCATTTGACACAGTCAACCACTCGATTCTCCTGTCCTCCCTTGCTGACCCAGGACTCTCTGGCACTGCTCTTGCCTGGTTCTCCTCCTACTCCACTCGCATCATCTTAAACTCAACCTCTCCACATTAGACCTCCTTTTCTCCCCCTCTTCCTTCCCCACTGCTGATCGCTCTATCTCTATTCTTCTTGAGTCCACCACCTTCTCTCCCTCCTCATCCACCAAGAACCATGGCGTCTCCCTCTCGGATACCCACGGATATCAGGACTGTTCAATCCCTGACCAACTTTTGGCACCTCCTCAAGACACACCTGTTCAGGCAGCATCTGTAAACCTCACAACTCTCGACTATACTGGACTATATGGCAACCAATTGTATCAGTACTTGCATCATCTTGTACTTGAATTTAACTGCTCCACACATTGCTGTTTTCTAGTACTGCTCTTAATTATAACTATATGTTCTGTATTCTGTACTTGATTTTACTCTTATGAGATAATACCTTTACTACTAGTTTAACTGCTCTTAGTGGAATTCGCTCTTAAATGTAATTATTTACTGTATTTTTTTATGTTGCTCTAATTTGAATTTCCTCTCATTTTGTACTGATTTTATTGTATTTTATAGCTGCTCTTATCAGTAATGTGATATTTTGTAACAACTGTAAGTCGCCCCAAATAAGGACATCTGTTAATAAATAAATAAATAAATAATAATAATAATAATAATAATAATAATAATCTGGATGACTCCATGTTTGCCAAATGCCATACTTCTAACTGCTTTCATGTCAAATTCTGTGTTTATAATAGGAACTTTGACACAATTTAACTATAAGAGATCATTCAGATGTGTCATTAAGCCCCAACGATTTTGTCTATGAAGGCAAGTTTTTCACGAATTCCAGGAAAGGTTAACGATTACCACGTTAGCATAACTTTTTCATCGGTCCTGAGCATGAACCTACTATTCATAAGAGTGAAGGACAGAAAAATGCTGTCAATAACTAGGAGTTATTGAACGCTTTCTACAGTCAAGTCTAAACTAACGACAGCTTCGGCAGACTAATTTTTTAAATACATATTTTATAACTACATTTGCTCTGTTATACAGTTTGACATATCCGTGATTAACACTGTCTATTTTGAGAAGAAAAAAAAATCTGTAGCTTTATATGAAGGAAAATGTTTAATATAAATATACTGTATATTCACACAAGAACATATTCTCCTGCATAATCATTGTGAAACAGCGCTGTGAAGCAGAGAGCAAGTGAGAGACTGAGAATAGACAGTTATTTTATTCTTATTATTTCTTTGCCACGATCCGCGGCTGACAGCGGTCTTTTTCTTTTTATTTCTTTTACCTGTGTTCACAATAAACACTTTGGACAAGCACTGCCTGTGTGAGCCTATTTATTTTCATGGAGCATTACAATATACAGTATACCAGTGCTGTTGATGCAGTCGGTGGGAAATTTGGGCTTGCTTGGTATTGCAAAAAACAAGGCTCAGTGCGAGGCTCAATCAATGTTCGAAAGGGAGTCTTTTTTTCACGCACCACAAAATTATCAATTTTGTGTACAGTGTGCAATACGATGACAAACTTTCAGTGATTCATAAACATAAACTCACCCCTGATTGATTCCCTGCTTTAAACAGGGTTTATTATTATTATTATTATTATTATTATTATTATTATTATTATTATTATTATTATTATTACTAGAAATACACTATTATTCAAACGTCCTCCTACAGTGCTTTTTGTTTATTTTTATTTATTTTTTTGGTCCTGTCGTTAAGAATGGAAATCTTATGTGTGCGCATGGAAATGTGTTTACCAGCGTTACCAAACAAAATGAAAATACAAAGTATTTATTTTAAAACATACTATTTTTCTAAATTATGACATATTTTTGGCAGATGTCATCGGGGCATCAGAATCAGGTGTTGCAAACTGCCCGTGACTGGCAGCTGCAGACTCGGGTTTCGGTAGTAGGCTACTGTCGGTGGATCCCATTTTTCTTTTTGCAAAAGCTACTGACGCCACCCAGGGAACATTAATAATGCTGATTATGTCATCAAAAAGAGGAGGATTTTCGTTCTTGAACGACCTTATACCCATTCATAAAGTGCATTACGACAGTCACCCGTTTGCTCAGATCATTTTGTGAATAGCAATTTGGATGACTTCCGTTAGTTTTAAATGAAATTCTTTTTATTAGGGCAGTCGGCAAGTACTTTTATGAATAAGGCCCATCGTGTCTAACAGGGAATTATACTGCCCGAAACCAAAGGCTAAAATGATATGAACATAGACAGTTGTTAAACACATCAGGGGCTACAGTACAAACTATAATCCGTGAGGGTGTTTTAACCAATCATTAAACAGGTTTCAAAAAACAAAGTTGAATAAATTGCATATATATATATATATATATATATATATATATATATATATATATATATATATATATATATATATAATGTTATAAGCAGTTATTAGTTATCGCTAGGATTACCCAGTTAATTGTACTTTAATACCAGAAATAACAAGATAATCCTAATCTAAGCATACCTGTATAAACATAGTATTTTTACCTTACAACAGACTTTAAGATGTCACGCTCCCCGTAGTACCAGCTGCCACCAAATATATAGAGCTGGTTGTTGAGCACCGCCACAGCGTGTCGGAACCTGGGGATATCCGGGATCGTGCTCAACGGCCTCCAATCTATGTGTTTAATGAGGCCCACTCCATTGAAGAATTTGTGAGCGAACCAGAGCCTGTTACTTGGCAGCCTCCTGCTGAAGTCATTATTGAGATGATCTCCACCAATCAGGACCAGCACTTGGTTTGGAGTTCGTGGCTTACAGGTAACTGGTTTGGCTCCTGGTTTAGGCCTGAGACTCGCAATTGCCCTATTTAAGAGTTCTTTGCACCCCTGGTTTGTCCTCATGATCTCTGCTCTTTGGACCTCCTTTAGTTCTTTGGGACACATCAACGGAAACCTGACTCTTTTCATCAAGTCCTCCACCCACTCCAAACGACAGGTGATGTCTTCCTCAACCCAAAGCAGGACAATCTTGAACACTTCCACCTTACAGACAATAAAAAGGTATCAGTAATGCTGTGTTTTTTTCACAGTTATCACAGATTTCAGGATTTCAGTGTAATTTACACATTACCGTGTAATATGTAGTTCCCCATTAAAATTCCCATTTCTGAAAGAACAGTGCAAATATATAATTTTTAAAATTAAATACAGCAAACATTTGCCTTTTTGACACTTTTGCCATTTGCCTGTTACATTGCGTTTAGGAGCCTGGCTGCCAGTTTAGTTTGCTTCTGATAAAGGATTGAACACAGCTGCCTAATTTCTTTAAAATGTCTTCAACAAAAAAGACATCTCCTGCATCAAAGATCGGAAATATTTCTGCTGAAGATCACTCTATCCAGTACAAGAAGAGGACATGTCATGTGTCTGTTGTTATTTTTATTAATATTTTTATTTTGTCTGATAATTCACTGATGGTGAAAATAGTATAATAACTAGAGAAAATGATCAATTTTGAATGTGGCAATGTTATTTTTCTGCTTTAAATAAATATCTGCTATTTTTAGTTAATACATGTGTACTTACACATCACTACAATGTTATTATGCATGGTTAGAGTGTACTAAATGTGTACATTTTCTTGCATGCTATAATCCTAACCTTAACTCCAAACTAACCCTAACCCCCCTAACCCTAACACTTTTCTGATACAATGTGCACTTACATATATTGTGAAAAAATATTTACACGTTAAGTACATTGTAACTATTATAACACTGTAAATATGTGTAAGTACACATGTATTTATGATGTAACTACTATTTAAATACACAGAGACTCTATGTAGTGTTACATATATATATATATATATATATATATATATATATATATATATATATATATATATATATACCTCACTGGTCACACAAAGAGAGTCCTTGTCCAGAAAGTAGACAAGCTGGACTTCAGTAAGATCCTGAAACTTAGGAACTGAAGCAACTTGCTCAAAGTTGCTCAGAATGTACTGCTCCACAAAGTCCTTGAGTTCCACCAGATCGTAGGCTTCAGCAAGAGCCATGCAGTCTAAGCAGTACTCTTCATTAATTTCTATCTGAAGGAAGTCCAAGCAGAGTTGCAGGAGGCCTCCGACTTGGTACAGCAGAGCCGCTTCGGTGATCTCAAAGACATTGCCCCAGCTCAGAAGGACTGCCCCTGAGTAAATGAATCGAAGGAGAGAAGAGAGGACAGGGGAGGAAAGACACGGGAGGTGGACAGTGGTCTCCAGGGACTCCTTCATACCGCTGGAGAACATGGCTCGGAAAAAATCACCTCCGGCAGCTAGGGCCACACGATGGGCTGGAGAAGAGGGGATAAAATGGTACCATATGCAGTACCGGCACTAATTATGGCAACAACAGATGATTTACAGCAAGACTAAGTGTGGAGATTATATTGGCCATTTTTTTTTCACTCAGACCCCTTGCTTACTAAATATACAAGTGATATGGTAGCCCAAATATGATCCACTTACTACCAATGTGGAATGACTGGGTATGAAATGTTCTCTTCATTTTACTCTCAGGTTTCTAGCTGAGGACTTGCCAAGGGCAGCACTACATTGAATATTGTAGAAGTCTTGTCAGTCACCAATCATTATTGGGTAAAACAGAGAACAAATGCTCCACCCAGTCATTCATCATTGTTCACAAATTCATATATTCATATTTAGGGTACCACTGAACCTGTGAGATGGACTGCTCATTAAAATCCTAAGCATATTTTTTTTTTAAGAGAAGACAATGATTTATTCGGGGATACCAAGATATTTAGTGAACAAGTAGTCTGATTGAAGTTATCCTGCAAAAAACTCCCCATCCCGAGTTGTACTGCTTTCATAGAAAAATGAGAACATTCTGGGGCACTATTACTATTGTACTTTTGATATGTCTTGCCCATTAAAATATTTAGCATATTTTGAAAGATAAAAATATGTATTTAGGGATATCGAGATATTTAGTAAGTAAGGGGTTTGAGTGAGGAAAAATGGACAACAATCCCCAATAGTCTTATGTAAATCATTTGTTGTTTCCAAACTTTTGAACACTACAATATTTTGTTAGCCTTCTTTTAAAATAGTTTTTGGCCAATTCCTTGTCACAGTAAATATATTAATATACTTACTCTGTATCTAACGTTTGCTTGTCTACTGTGCCCACTGGTCTTGGCAATATCATTTTTAAAAGTGAATATATTTTTTATATGTCTAAAGTAACACATTTGTTTTAGATAGATCAGGATTGATTTTCAACGTTACTAAAGCTGAGGGAACACAAAGTTACTTTTTTTCAGGAACAGTGGCTTGAAACCTGGTTCCAGGATATTGGGAGACCTAGTTTGAGACAACTTTGCTGTATCAAACCCCAAGTCTCCCCTTGTGTACCAAGCTGTGGCCTGAAACCTAGTCTCCTGAAATCAAGTTCCAAAGCCACAAAGTTCCCTCAGCTTAACTGTAGACATCTAAGTGCTTAAGACATTTTTGAAAATTGCTTTTACACGAAACGTCTAAACATTCCAAAGCATTGGTTTTTAATCCACTAAACCCTAATGAGTGTGTCCTTGAGCTGAAGTTGTATTAACTTTCTGGCACGATTTATGAAATTCTTTAATTTTCTTTTCACCTCTATAGGACACAACCTCTGCCCTACCTTTAAAGCTCTGTCCATCTGACTGTACCCTGACATCACAGCCTATTCCTTTCTCCCAAAGATCTTGGATGGCTCGGAATGTTTTCTGCCTTTCCCTGGAGGACGAGTGCTGGTAGGTCTTTTCTTCTTGAGGGGGGTCTAGGATCCAGCTGCAAGCTTGGGATAACCGGTCCACCTCTAGCCAGCTACAAGCCTCCAAAACCTCCACTATGGAATCGCTAACATCTACATGAACATCCCCAGTGTACGCAAAGTCTACTACAGCTTTAATTCCCAGTTGGGTCATCTTATCATCCAAGAACATGGCAGCGGGTTCCACTGTCTCTGAAAATGTGTGATCTAATCCTCCAGATTTGAACCACCTGCGCACTGAAGGGCTCACAGCTGCCAAAACCAAGTAGTGAATTTTATAGGCATCACTTCCCAGCGACATGGTGATGTCCAAAAGAAAACCTTCATCTTTCATGGAACTCAAGGTTTTGAAGAAGGTCTCAAAGTGATGAGGGTTTAGATATTCTCTCATTATAGGTTCAGCAGGTGAAGGTAGAGGGGTGTTTATCTTTAGAGCTTCCTTAGCCTTTCCATGGGACACTCCAGAGTTTGGTCTCAGAGGTGCTGTGGTGTTGTTGGTCTGAAATAGGCCCATCCTGTCCCGAACTGACATCACCTTTTCCTTCTCCTTGTTTTTCCTATCTGACATTTTCTCGCTGGCTTCTGAATCTGCAGAGTGTGGTTTCTGCAGAAAAGGAATTAGAACCAATAGGAACAACATATATGAACGAAAGAGGCCATTTCGGTCCATCTAAACTCAACCAGATTGATGTCAGGAATTTGTCAAGTTGGGTCCAAGTGATTCTGCCTCAACTACTGTACTAGGTAGCCCATTCCATACACTCAACACCAGTGGACCAAATAAGCTATGTACCTGCCGTTTTTACACATAAACAAATCCTAAATACTCAGTAAATTTAAATTAAACCCATAAAAACACGCATTGCAATTTTGTTACACAGCTTGTCTGCTTCCCCTCCCACCTCCCGTAAAACTTCTACTAACAACTACATCTCCCAGAATACAATGTCTTCAGCTATTAGGAAACTGTACACAAGAAAAACCAACCCAACACATATTATCCAATCTCAGTCAATCACAGTAAGAATAAGAAAAATTCAAAGCTACACAGGTTGAAGCGTAAACACCCCAGTCCAGTTACAAATCCAGCTGGAACCATCGTCAGAGACAACCACTAAAAAAGGTGCCTGTAATATTAAATGAACTGTTTTATAACTTTTTAAAGCATTTACTTATTATATTTATCTGCATGGCTTTATATTGAAGCTTTAACATGTTCACTGAGTTTAAAAATGTAATGTTAAAATATAACTAACCTAATTAATTTGAAGATACAGTGTGATACCTCGAAGAAAAATGTGCTGAGCTGATAAAGAACCTTGTAGAACACATGTGTTGTTGTACAGTAGTTCAGAGTAATATTGCAGTTAAAATTAACCCTTTGCGGTCCATTTATTCAGCGTGTCTCAGGCGCGTCAGGTCCAATTTATTTTCACACACGCAGTTTATTTTTGACGCACTGTTTAAAAGTATTTTTGTTCACAGTAAAACAGGTTTAAAAGGCACTGCATATCAACAGGACACTCAGTACTGCATCTCCAGCCCCGCCCCACCCCTTGTTCGCTATATTTTTCAAATACCTCTTAATAATAATACATACCGATAAATCATCTCTTGATCACTCGTTTTATCACCAAACTCCTCAATAATGCGATCCAAGTCTTTATTTTATTACTGTAACATCTCAAAAAGCTTTGCAAATGTCTGTGATATTCTTTGAGCGCTGGATGCAGAAGCAGCTATCTTGTTTGTTTATGTCCGTGTTATCTCTGTGGTGCTGGGGCTATCTGTATTGCTGAGATACGCCCTTTTTTCGGCTTCTCTCAGCTCCTATCGGTCTCACTCGGCCATCGAATGTTTTTTTATCTGGAAATAAAACGATTAGAGACCTGTTTTATACGTCTTTTTGATGATGTCGGGCAGGGTCCGACATTGGATCGGCAAGGGAAAATTATAATGTTGGACCAGGTCTGACATAGGACCGCAAAGGGTTAACGATTGCACAGTATGTATTACTTATTACTTCAAGGTAATGTTGCATTTTACCCCCTGAAATTCCATTTTATTCTCTCAGTATTAAAATTAGAGATACTCCCAGACCCAAAACCTTATCTGGATCGCTGTTCATTGCTTGCTGTGTGAAGACGTGTCTCCTTCCCTCTGTCCTAACTCTCCAATTAATTTCCAAATTTCCAACTATGTCTTCTGGTACTGATTTCTGTACTGCACTTAAAGTATGTGTGAGGAAGTATCAGCCCAAAAATGAGGCAAGTTTGGAATTAGTAGAGTGGTGTCAAAAATAGCAATGCAGAGAAGAAAATAACTCTTCTCTTTGTTTAAAAAGTCTTGTATCTGTAGTCAAAGCCTCAGGACAAACCACAACACAGCATTTGTAATTAATGGCTTTGTTTGAGGATTGTGCAGTTTGGAACAAGATTAAACATTTGCCCTTAATACCACTTGGTTTGGGGGGCAAAGTGGGTTATAGTGCGCAGGTGTAGAGGTGATGCAGATGCAGACAAACACAGTTCTGATGAAGTGATGGGTTTTTATTTATAATCCAAATGGTCGAAACTGACCAACAGAAACTAAAATGAAATACAGGCAGTACACAACAATGAGTACTGCTCTGTATAAATAATGCACTGGGCAGTCACAAATTATAGTACACGGTATTCACAAAAGACACACACAAAAAACATACTTGCTGTAATGTTTTAGACAGAAAATTGGTTCTGTGATTAGTCCCTACTCTAGCCATAATCTGCACTAACTCTGTGGCTATTGCAACAGCACTATTGGACCTCAATAGAACTGCCTCCGGTATGGCATTGCATAATCTACCACCACTAATATATGCATGCACCCAGAATAAGACGGTAGCAAAGGGCCCTTTGCAATGCGTTCAAAGAGGGTGGAAATAATCGGCAGCGGGACCAAAGGGGTGGGGCGCATTCGACCCGGTGCTACTCGATGGCAGTCTGGGCATGTGGCTACATATTTTGACACATCAGTCTGAAGTCCTACCCAATAGAATCAAGCCAATATATGTTCCCTTGTCTTGTCAGCTCCCAGGTGCCCCGCAAAAGGGATATCATGCACCAACCTCATGACCTCGGTCCGACAAGACGGGGGAACCAATAATTGTGTTACAGGCTGTCCTGTGCCCACGGCTAGGTTTACCCAATACAGTAATTGCCCCTTGATACTGAAGTGGGGAAATACGAGCTCCCCAGCACCATCAACATCCTTACCTTCAATAGGCCGGACCTGCTCCCAAGCGTGCACTAGTGAGGGTTTGTTATGTTGGCCCCACACTATGTCCGCGCTTGAGTACCACATGTCCGGTATATTGAGAAGGGCGGGAGTAGCATCTGCCCTAGATGGCCCAGTAACATTGCCCTCTCGGTTACATTGCGTTCAGACCCCCTTTGACTGGCATTTGTTACCTTTGTCGCAGTCTCCCACCAAACCCCAGCCTCGTCTCATTAATGTTCCCTCCCATTTTCTTATCCGTCTCTCTATTTGTTTTTCTAGGACAAAACATGGGGGAAAACATTTCAGTTTGAAAGGGAAAACATCACCAATTATTTCACTTTCTTTTCTGCCACGATTATGTGTGCGGTCGAGACTGCCATTATTTGCTCCAATTCTTTATAATTTGGCCAGTCTCGGCCCAGAATAACTGGGTGTGGTAGCCTTTCCGCCAACCCTACTACTACTACTACTGATAAATATGCTTTTATAGTGGGGTATGTCACAGTGTCTCCATGGATACAGGAGATAGCCACCTGACCTTGTGGCTTCCATGACACACCGCCTAGGAGAGCTGTCCTAATTCTCCATAAAGTCTGCTTGCACCCTGTGTCCACTAATACGTGGGTGTTCACATTCCCTAAAACCACATTAACAATACAAGGCCCCGTCCGACCATTTTCCCCTCACTTACCTATTTCTGGTGCCAATTGCATGCTGCCACATCACACTCCATTGCAGTGGGGCATGACCTGGCCAGGTGCCCTGGTTGGTTGCACCTGAAACAAGTAGGGGAGACAGAGGGAACATGGGTTCAGTATCTGTCCCATTGCTGGTATGGCAACGGGGCAGGGGCAGCACCTCTAACCCAGCTGGGGTCCAAGAAGGGGAGGCAAGGTGGCCCATCGGGGTCGACGGTCTGGGAGGTCTCGATTCCAGTGCTGGTGATGGTGGTGATGGGAGAGAGAGATGAATGAGGCTCGGCTGCTCCGGTGGACGGGAGCTGTGAGTAGACTGATCCGGGCGGAGATCAGGGAGTCCTCAATCCTCGGCGAGTTTCACGGCTTCCTCCAGGATGTCGGGGTTGTGGCGCCGTATCCACGCTTGTGTGTCGGCACCGAGCACATGGCAAAACTCCTCCAGAACTATGGCCTAACCCATTTGGAGGTTGGTCTTCTTGGTGGGGGTCAGTCAGTGTACCATGTGGTCACACAACTTCTGAGCGACCACCCTGGGGTTTGTAGCTGTTGATCTTTGGTACTCCGTTTCCGACATGATGTTAAGGCGATGGAGAATTGCCAGCTTTATCAGGTCGTAATCGGCGGTTTGACGTCCGTCATGGCCTGCTATGCTGCCTGAGCCTCCCTAATCAGGCAGGGTCCCAGCTGACTCGCCCAGAACTCCTTTGGCCATGACACAGTGGTGGCCAGCCACTCGAATGTGACCAAGTATGCCTCTGGGTCATCCTCCGTTGTCATCTTCATTGCCCGTGCCTTCGGGGCTATCATCCCGGATGCTGTTGGGGTGTGTGGCATCATAGACAGGCCCACCCTTTCGATGAGTGCTGTGTACCTCTCCTCTCTTCATCTCTCCTCTGCCTCCCATCGGTTATCCAGCACCTCCAGTAGCTCCACCAATGTTGAGCGGTCTATAGTCCCGTTTTTTGACACCACGTATGGCAAAGTGGGTTACAGTGCGCAGGTGTAGAGGTGATGCATTGCTCCAAACAGCAACAAACACAGTTCTGATGAAGTGATGGGTTTTTATTTATAATCCAAATGGTCAAAACTGACCAACACTAACTATAATTAAGTACTGGCAGTACACAACAATGAGTACTGCTCTGTATAAATAATGCATAGGGCAGTCCCAAATGATAGTGGTATTCACAAAAGACACACACACACAAAACATACATGGTCACCAGTCCTCAGTGAGTGCAGTAGTGCTCTTGGTGAATATACAATTATTGTGCAGAGTGCAGTGATGTTCCGGGTATGTGCTGGCCTCTGGCGAGAGCTCCGGAAAGTGTTTAGCCGTCTAACAAATAACAAGCAAAAACACTCACAATACAACAATACAGGTCCTTCTGGTTTCAATGCTCTTTAACCGAAACAAAGGAACAGATTACGTCGCTTCGACCCCTACTTATACTGTCACTCATGACCCCTTGGTAAACGAGTGCAGCCACTCCTCCAATCACGGCTGCCACATCATTTCCCTTCCGGGTCGATGACTTAATGTATCGAAGCTCTGCCCCTTTTCTAAATGACCGACTTCCTTTTAACCCTAGAAACGAAGTGTCAGGCCAAGCAGTCCAGGGTACTTTGTTCCCATTACTTAGCGCCCTCACAGGTCGGGAGAGAGATTTACCACCAAGAATCATTGTCTTTCTGTCACAGGGAAGCATGTTTGAAGTCTTACAAGGAGTTGGCATAGTTAACCCTAATCAATACATTAAACACAGTACAGAAATCAGGACCAGAGAACACAGTTAGAAGTGGAGACAGACTTTGGACAGAGGGAAGGAGATACTTCTTCATACAAAAAGTGGTGAGGGTATGGAATGGGTTACCTAGTAATGTTGTTGAGGCAGAAATAATGGGATCCTTTAAGACCCAACTGGATAAAGTTTTTGAGATCAATCAGGTACTAGGAAATGGACAGGTATACTGTAGATGGACCGCATGGCCTTTTCTTATGTTCTTATATTGTTGAACAAGGAGCAGACATACATTTTCTTTTGTTCTTATAAGCTTATGTTTGAGGGTCCATTGTGTGCCAATTTGTAATAGACACTCTGTGATTGAAATAAAAATGTGCAAAAGAGCTTACATGGAGCATATTTTGTGTAACTGTTCCATATTTTTCTTTGAGGTGCTCTGTATTCTATAGAAATGTCCATAACACTGCAAATGTTCTGTCTGGCAATACAAAATATACTGCAAATTAAAAATTCTGGCTTGTGAGGCTGGATTTAAAAAAAAAAATAATATAGAGGGATGGTAAGTATTGTAATCCTTGTGATACAGAAATGAGCATTACAGGTTTAATTTACCGTGCGTTTTGGCACACATGCTTCTTTTTTCCTGAGGAAAATTTAGAAAAAAAACAACAACATTCTGCACAGTTAAAGTTTGATAGCAACAGAACAGGACACACAGCCTTTAACAGAAGACAAGGTCTCAAACACATTGCACATTTTATTTTCTCCACTAGATGCCACCTTTTCTTCTGCACTAATCTGGAGGGAGATGTTACAGAGCAATATCTGTATGACTGTTGACCGAGTACTGGTTGGTTTGTGGGCATTCAGTCACGAAACTCATGCAATAGATATGTATTAAAACATAGACTAGACTACACTTCTACATTATACATATTTTACACTACATTTTTTGGCATTTGGCATTGCCTTTCAAGGTACCCCTACCCATAGATCGCAGATAAGTGGAGAGGCTGACCATAGGGGAGCCATGGACAAGAGGACAGGATAGCTCCCTACCCGTTAGACAAAGCCAAAAAGCAGGTGAAACCTGGGGAGGAGGTGAACTCTAGGATGTATTGTTTATTGAGGACAAATAAGATACTAGCTATGTGATTGACGATTTGGTCTGGTATTGGAAGCACCTAAAATATGCTTGATGTTTATGTAATTTGATCTAAGGTTAAAGTGAGTTCCCTGTCTGCACCACATTGCTGAATTCATGTAACATTTGCTGTTGCCAACAAAACCAGGCAATGTAATTCAAGACGATGTATCTATTTTTGTCTCTGTAGGTCCCGTTGGTTGTTACACGATACAGAATGTCAGGTTTTTAAAACAGAAAGGATTCTAGAAAATGCAAAAATGCATTAAAATACAATAAATGCCAACATTACAGGAATTTGTACAATACAAAAAGTATACTGTACCTCAAAGAAAAAATGATGTCAAAATGTATTCTGCTATTTTATTAAAGGTATAATAAAACAGATACAAAATGTGTTTTAATACATTTAAGTAACACAAAAATGCCCTTTGGGGTTAAAACAATGACCTCAATCAGCATTCAAAAATGGGAAGGAAAGGGGGAGCAATCTTGGGTAGCCTGAACAATCAGTCACCATGCTGATCATGTTAGGAACCGAATAGAACCACTCTGACTGGTTTACTTGACACAGGGTGGTGTGGGGTGAGAGGGTTTAGAACTAGATAACGGATGCCAGGATGTTCAAATATGGTCCAATATCCTCACAGCTCCTGTAACTGGGAGAGCTTGAAGGGTGTTGAAGAGAACGTCACGCCCCTTGGGTGATCTCCATTGCATATTGCTCAGATGGAATGTAAGAGCTGTCCAAGATATGTGCTGCTATCTGTACAAAGAATGGAACAAGCTGTGCAGAGAAGCAGAGCAAAACATTATTGTTACACATGTCAGGCTGCGGCCAAATGCTACTGCAATGCGAGCTTGGCTGTGTAAGGGCAAAGGTATTTCATCTGGAGCTTTAACAATCAATCATAAGGTAGTCCGAATTGTATAATGGTACATTTAAAAACAACCAAAATAAGCATTTTTTATCGCAGCTTATCAGTGTATTTGAATTTATTTTGGAACACAGTGCAGTACGCTCGCTTATTGCGGACATGGCTGAAGTTGGCATTCATTTATTATGGACAAAAGTAAAAAGAACCAAACCGTTTTAATGGCATAAACAGTGAGGACAGGTTAAAATAATGAAACCTCTTCAGCCAATAAAAAAAAAAGTTAAATTGTGGAAACAATTGTGGTAAATTGTGGAAACTTAGAAGAGACTTGATAATGTCAAGAGTCAGCAATATGTTTAAAATTACCATATAGACAATACCGGACACAGCAAAGATAACAAAATGCATTTCTTGTAAACTTTACTGGCCATTCCGTAACACTTTAATTGTATATTTATCATGATTTCAAGATGACTGTTAAACTGCATGACTATGATTACAGAAATCTTACTGAATTTGTATTTTATCTTTGTACATGTTGGCTGATGGTGTACATTCCAAAAAAGAATTTTGTTTTCACAACCCCCTTCCAAACCCCCATGCTTGTAATATACAGTAGAACCTCAGAGTTCTGATCACCTTAGGAATGGAGGTTTTTCGTAAGTCTGAAATATCCTTAACTCTGAAAATAAGTTTTTCATGGTTTTAACAAATGTGCGCATCTTTTATCTACACCCTTGATCTGGATACAAATACAAGGATGCAGCACATCAGTGCAATACTCATATTGTTATGATTGTGCATGCTTTAAAATGGTATTATACATGGTATATACACATTTTACTTACCATTGAAATTGTAACTGTAGGAGAAACTCAGATTTAAATGTCCAGGAAAACCTGGGTTAACGTAGTGCTTGTTTTTATTTTATTTTATTTGCAGTCATGCAAAGTGCTCAAGCATTCATTAGGGCCCTGGACTCTTGACCGGAGGGTCGTGGGTTCAGTCCCAGGTGGGGGACACTGCTGCTGTTCCCTTGAGCAAGGTACTTTACCTAGATTGCTCCAGTAAAAACCCAACTGTATAAATGGGTTTATTGTATGTAAAAATAATGTGATATCTTGTAACAATTGTAAGTCGCCCTGGATAAGGGCGTCTGCTAAGAAATAAATAAATAATAATAATAATAATAATAATAATAATAATAATAATAATAATAATAATAATAATAATAATAATAATTTGGCTTGAAAAAGTAAAACCTCAGCTTTGTTTAAAACTAAAATGTTCCTTATGTGCCCATACTTGCTTCGAAATACACTTGACTGCAAACATCATAAAAAGTTAAACAGAGCCTGTAAAAACAGGACAGTGTATTGAGTGCTTTTTAATTATGTTTTCAGCTTTTGTGTGCATGAGGCAAATCCAGGAAGCACAAGTACTCCAAGGTCACCTAAGAGAGAAAGTGGGAGTTGAACCAAGAATTCCCTGGCTGAATCTTGTATTCTGAATGACAGTAGTGTATGTAATTAATAGCCTCTCTTCTCTGCTGGACTGTGATTCACAGAAGGGAAAGCAAGGTTAAATGTTAATTTAGCTCTTGTGTGGAAAACACATTCCACTCATTGTTTGTTGAGGGCGAACAGATACAAGGATGGATATGATTACAAAAGCAGCAATAAGTGCAGCAGGGCTCTATTTGAAAATTAAAGCAAGGGTCAATGGCTATGAGGCATCTCGATAACGTGTGGCTCATATGTAGAACCTTTATGAAAGAGACATTGGTGTAAAAAAAAACTTTAAATAAATGTTAATTATTGATCATTCATGTTTATTCATCTTTTTATAAAGTTTGAAGGGAGATACTATTCTCACTGTTTGCTGTAGCCTGGTTAAAAGGCTTTGAGCAGATTTGAGGGGCAGCTGTTCGATGTATAATAAATCAAACAAGTAAAACATATTTCCTATAATATAATATTACTTTGAAATCACATGGTAACAGCATTCCTATTTGCAAAACATTATTTGATAATGAACACTGGTTAAATGACATATTTCCTGGATGGGAATGCAAGCAAACTGAGAATTTTATTTTACTTAGAATCATTTTTCTTTTTAGTGTCATCACTAAAAAAAAATACATAATTGCGATAATATGTGTTTCTTTCAAAACTGCACATTTTGAGACATATATAGTTAATGGAAGTAAATGACAGGTGAGATTTAAAATATATATTGTGACAGACTAGAGGCTCTGCATGATTTTTTGTGCCAGCCACACAACACACAACACACACACACACACACACACACACACACTTGCTTCAGCTCTGCCACAGTATACATAGAGCCAACTTCCCAGCATTTCGGTATGTTTAACATGCTTTTGCAAAGGGAAAGTGTGTTTGAAAACAAACAGTAGAAGTACTTATAAAATGTTGATGCCATTATAACTACACTCACATATTTCTGTGTAAATCTATGAATGTGTTTGTGATGTAATTTACTACAGAGCTAATGATGCAACAATCTACTCTTCCTTTCTATTTAAACATTCATACATCATGGTATTGAATCTATTTAACCATGTATTTTCCTTTATTCTTCTGTATTGCACATGATCTAATTTTATTTCTTCTAAAACTACAAATTATATTCATTTTGTGAAAAGTGGTTCATTTACTTTTATCATGTTTGATAGGTGATTCTCAATTCTTTCATATAATGTTATACCTGTCTATCTTATATATTTTATTTTGTTACATTTTTGGCAAAATATATCATAAACAAGGTTGCTAGTTTTTGCATGATGGGTTCAACAACGTCTTGAACAAACACAACTTTAAAGAAATAAACAGGTTTCCCAATGGTATACAAATAGGGCACCAGCACTGTATTGATTCCATGTTTAAAATGCTGTTAAAGAAAAGATGTTCTGTTTTTTTTTCTAGTCTTACCTTAAAGCTGTCTTTTTTCCCTCACAGTCTATGTTTTTGGTTCAGCAGTTGGGAGTAAGTGTCTGCTCTGACAGGGACAATGAAGCCCTTATGTTAGAAACTTCTTGGCAGGACAGTCACTTAAGCTAGCCAATAACAGCCCCCAGTCTATTAAAATACTTTCACTTGAGATGGCTTTGTCCTATAAATACGACAGCTAGATCACATTAATTCGTTCTCATTGGACTGACAGCTGCTGTAATTCATCTGTGTGCTTTAGACAGGCACTATCACAGTAGCTCATGTTGTCCTTAATCATTGCTACAATGGTCAGATGGAGGTCACATTGAGCAAACTGTAAGGTACACAGAACCTGTTCTCTCAGGTTTCCTGTACAAAAACAAAATCCTAAACTATTGCTTTCCAAAGTGCCAAGAAACTGTATGTTACCCTGAATGAGGCATATTTGCATAACCTGTCACATATAGTGGTCTTTTTTTGTTCCACAACATTTAAAATGAAACAAAAATAAACTGAGTGGTTTTAATGGCAGAATATACATAATGCCATCAACAGGACTGCACAGAACTATGGAAATAGATAGCAAACACACACAAAGGAACCATATTTTTAGAGTAAAATGAAACAATGCTGTAGCAGCATTACATAGCCACCGCTTGTAAAGCTTGTGTTGCAATCCAGGTTTCTCCACTCTTTTATATTTGGTGGAGCAGCAACCACATGTGATAAGAGCATGCAGATTTTATTCTTATTTATACTCCCGTCGCATTGGGAAATAGCAGCACATTGAGCTTCAACATTTAACCTTTTCATTTACATGTTGTGCAATCTCCGATAACTTTTCACTCACACTCATTGGACCTAAAATAGTTATCTAAGAAAGAATGTTCCCATACACATTGTACTGCACATAGACATTGTAATCGTTATTTATCCTTTACAATACGTTTCTATTCAAACAAAATGCTGCTTACGAAAGCAATGTATAGTCCACCTCAATTAAGAACTATTTGTTGTGGATGAGTGGGGGGATGGGGAAGGTGGGGGGGTGGGACATCTTTGACAATGTACAGTATATATTTGACCTAATTTATTAAAATTATTAAAATTACAATCAGAAAAAGGAAACACCAGCATTGGTTAATTTAAAATTATATAATTTGCAAGTTATATTAAGAACCCATCAAGTAATGGAGTGTACATAAAATCATATGTTGATAATGACAAACGTCATTGATCTTAGGACCTACATGTAAGTTTTGTTTTGGGGGTTGTACAATGGCTGTCACGGGTCTGTATTTAAAGAGAACTGTGGATGGTCAAGAAAATCTGGTGTGTTTTAATGTTGCTGTTTTGCACACTTTTATGAAAGTAGGGTTACCATATGACTCCATGTACAATAGGACAGTTTGGCACAGTTCAGGATTTTCAACTCACACCCCAATGCATTGTGGTTAGTGTATTCTTGCTGTGGAGGGTTCCTGAGAGGTAAAATATACCAGAATGCCTTGCAATGTCTGAACCATCCCAGTGTACATGGAGTCATATGGTGACCCTAATTGAAAAAATAATATCCAGCTCAGGGTTTGTAAAACACATGGACACAGCCTTTGTCACCAACCCCTTCCAGCTTTGAACAACTCTCCCTGTCTCTGCCTTCCCCAGCGTTATACTGTGGTTATTTAATTAGCCAGTCAATCACCCTTTTAGGGGTTGATTGCTAAATTAAATCAAATCAAATCAAATCAAACTTTATGTATATAGTGCTTTTCATGGCAGAGCAATCTCAAGGCGCTTAACAGAAAACAACAGTTCAAAACATTAAAACAGTAATACAGCTCTAGTACATAAAAAATAAGAACAGTAAAAACAGTAGAAAAAAAGACAGTCAGATTAAAATGGAAATGATACATCATAAAAATAGATTTTCAATCTTGACTTATAAAATTGCAACGATTGAGGCCTCTCTTATAGAGCCAGGGAGAGTGTTCCACAGTACAGGGTCCCTACAACTGAATGCTCTACCACCTGTGTTTGCCAAAAAAAAGCCCTTGGAACAGTAAGGCCTTCTACACACACAGGAGGCTGTGTGGTCCAGTGGTTAAAGCAATGGGCTTGTAACCAGGAGGTCCCCGGTTCAAATCCCATCTCAGCCACTGACTCATTGTGTGACCCTGAGCAAGTCACTTAACCTCCTTGTGCTCCGTCTTTTGGGTGAGACGTAGTTGTAAGTGACTCTGCAGCTGATGCATAGTTCACACACCCTAGTCTCTGTAAGTCGCCTTGGATAAAGGCGTCTGTCTGCTAAATAAACACAGCCTTAAATTTCACCTTTTGCTCTTAATACGGTTTAGGTACACACACAGTTCGGTTGAAAAGGCAGCGGCTACTGCATTAGTTAATCCTGTTTGAAACAAGTAGAGAGTTCTGTTATTAATTCGGTTTGGTTACTTAATGCGCAGCAACTCTGTGTGTGTATTAAAACTGCACTAAAACAACCGCAGTATAGGCGCTCATGAATTTCTGCGCAAGTAATCATGTTATTATTTATCGTGTTTATAATCCAAACTTACTGCGCCTTCAAAAACAAAGTCCAACAGATAGTATAAACAGGTGCGTTGAACTTCAATATTCACAGATAGTTGATGTATGGAAGAATCCACACACTCAAACCTATGAAGTGGCAACAGGAATTATTTTAATGCCAAATTCATGCCGATAAAATCAATGTCTTAATTAGAGGAAGTGCAGGCAAAAAAAACAAACAGTGCAAAAAAATAAAGTGCCATGAGCAAAACGTTTTGATCAAATTGTGACCATCCGTGTGATAAACATGGCTAAAAAAAAAAAAAGATACAGGTGCCTGATGAGCCAAGTTGATTTAGTAATATTGAATAGTAAATTCATAACAATGGTAAATAGTGCATACATATAATATACTTTTTTATTTAATCAAAGTAGAGTATAATATTCTGTTGTAAGAAAAAAAAATGCAAAAATTGTATTTTTGGTTTTGCAACTTAAATAAAACAATATGGGACAATTTGTGTCCCCAAACGCCACAGAGCCGTCATGATACTGCAGACTGTCATTACTGTATTCAGCAGCGCAGAAAAGGCTAAATGGCGTCTCTGCTAGTTTTGCAGAAAAGAGCATAGCTGTGCTTGATGAGCTCTCGATGGATTACGTATTGTACTTTGTACAAAAACACAGCCTCCGTGCTGCCCCCACACAAACATAATGAATGCCGTGTAATGGTGGTCCGAGTTCAGTTGTCACTCACTTCAGTAATGAAAGGCGTGTGTGTACAACAAACAACCGCAGTGAGTGCAGCTTGTTAAAACAGTTGTCGCGCTAACCGCAGTGTGTGTGAGGCCTAAGCAGCCCAGCAGGGATTGGAGAGGCCGCACAGGGACTAAAAGATCCCTTAAGTATGGTGGGGCCAGACCATTCAGGACTTTATAGGTTCACACGCTTAACTTGAAACTAAACTTGAAACTAAATTAGCCCTTTAATGCCTAGGCATATTTTAAATAAGAAAAGCTACTTTATGTAACTTGATTCAGTTTCTTGTACAAAACACTTTTTCCCCCTCTCTGGCAACACGTAATGTACTGCATATGAAAAATTCTGGCTTGTGGCGCTGGATTTAAGACATAATAACACAAAAGACATGAGCATTGAATCATATGTGATACACAAATGGGCATTACAGGGTTATACATTGAGGTACAGCATACTACATGGATCCTGCCTATCACACTTACATTTGTACATATAGCTAGAGAACTGTTCATCCAACTGAAACTTGGTGTTATTATATGCCAGAAGTGATTGAGAGGCTATATGATGGTACCTGATGGAGGTATACATGGGCAGCAGTGTGGAGTAGTGGTTAGGGCTCTGGACTCTTGACTGGAGGGTTGTGGGTTCAATCCCAGGTGGGGGTACCCTTGAGCAAGGTACTTTACCTAGATTGCTCTAGTAAAAACCTAAATGGGTGATTGTATGTAAAAAATAACGTGATATCTTGTAACAATTATAAGTTGCCCTGGATAAGGGTGTCTGCTAAGAAATAAATAATAATACATAATAGATCAAGATCATCTTTTTCACAGTGATGATCAGGGAGTTTTTTGTGTTGTGTCAATAGCAGGTGGTGGTGCAGCACACCCTTTAATAGTGACTGGCAATTTGGAAGACGCCAGTATGACAATTATGTCCCTCTAAACGTGACGCCACATTGTTTCCGCACAGGTATTACAACAGTCTTGTTCAACTGGCTTTTTTATGTGTGAACTGGACTAATTTTCCAACTGGAGCCTGCTGCTGCTGCTACAGGAGGACGAGATGGAGAGTTAAATCCATTTTAAACCATTTCTGCCAGACCAAACACCATTTTGGCAGGGCAGAAGCCCTGCTGCTCTAAATAGTGTGTGTGTGGAAATGTAAGGTTGGCAAGGATAGAGTTAATCTACCTCTGCCAGCAATCACAGGTGTGGCCATTTCCCAATTAGGTAATTGGTGCTAATTGGGGAGTGGCCACATGTATAAAAGGAGCCAAAAATCCTTTGTTTGTGCTGTGCCGTGCCGTATCATTTTGCAAACTGTGTAGAGAAGGTGAATGCCCAGCCTGTATTGTTTTGTTTTGTCTTGTTTTGTTTGAACCTTTTATGGCTGGCAGTCACACAAATGAGATTCACTGAGATGATTTATTGCAATATGTTAGCTTAATAATAACTAGCTATTGCCGTTCTTAAATGGAGGGAGTCTCTACTAAATATGCTTTTCATGAGTAATTATCATACTTAAATGCCGGTGTCATGGAAAATTGGTTGACTGGGAAATAAGTTGGCATTGTCTATACTGCTCATGAGCGAATTTCTGAATGTAAAGGCAGTGTTCATGCCAGACGGCATTATCTGTCTGTGTATCGGTCTGTGGCTGATCGCCGTCTGTGTTTTAAAGTTTTTATCATCTTTGTAAAATACAGTTAAACTTTTTTTAACTTTTACCTAAACACCCTGTTTACAAAGATGTGGTAAATGCTCACACCAAGTTGTTTAGAAAAACACAGCAAAAGAACAGTGACAGCACACAGAATAATACGATAAACAATTGTGGAATTCATGTTAAAAATGTTAAGAATAGAACAAGGGTAAAAAAACAGCCCATTTATCATTTTACATTTGTAAACGCTGGGTACTTTATATTATTATCTTCATGGAATGTCCAACAAACCCTCCCTTGTGAAATGATTTCCCAGTCGACCAATCTCCTGTGACACTGGAATGTATTGTTTTTCCCTGTTCAAAGCTGCAAGGGAAATGTGCCAGGACTTGATCTTTCAGGTACCAGTACACGAAAACCCACAGGCTTTCAGATTGCAGCAGCATTACAGTAGAACGGAGGTGTCAAACTCCAGTCCTCAAAGCCCACAGGGTCTTTTGGTTTTCATTCCAACTTAACCTCTCAATTAGCTTAATTGATCTAACTATGTGTTAAATTGGACCTGTTTAACATTTTTCAAGGTATTTTGCAGTTGATGATTTAAGGTAAACTACCTATAAAAGATTTTGAGGCCTAGAGAGAAGTGTTAAATGTGCCCAATGAATCAAATTACCAATTAAGTAACTGAGAGCTCGGGTAGGACGAAAGCATGAAGACACTGCGACCCTCCAGTCTGAAATATCTGCAACCCTGAAAATGCGTTTTCAATGGTTTTAACAAATGTGTACACCTGCTATCTACACCCTCAATCTGGAGAATAATACAAGGATGCAGCACAGTAATGCAATACTCATATTGTTGTGGTTCTAAAGTACAATACATGGAAAAGACTAAATTTAAGTTACCATTGAAATTCTAACTGTAGCAAAAACAGAGCGAAAAATGGGTTAACGTAGTGCTTGTTTTTATTTTATTTGAAACAAAATGCATTCTTGCAGTTTGCTCAGGCATTCAGCCTCCTTTGGCTTGGAAAAAAGTGCTAGACTAAAACTAAAATGTTCCACTAGAGCTTTATAACAAGATCCAATAATAAACCCTTTATTAGCCCTTTATAGATGATGAATACATAGCATATAAACAAGGAACAAACACGTTATAAATATGTAATATTTAATTAATAATAAGCACCTTATTAATGCCATTATTAATGCTTTATAAGGCCAGCTAATAAAAACTTTATTAGCCCTTTATAGATGATGAATACATATCATATACATTATGAACAAACACATTATAAATATGCAATATTTAATTAATAATAAGCACCTTATTAATGTCATTATTATAGTCCCCCGTGAAAAACACGATTGCGGATCGCGGTGCGATTTTGCAGAATGCACTCTGGGTTGCAGAATTATTGATTTTCCACAGCAACAAGCCTAACTAGCATTCATAAGAACAAATTCAAGTTTTTTAAACATTCCACAAGGTGGCGCAGTGAGATTTTTGAATACCTCTGCTTTGTTTATCTTGCTCAACCCGTTGTTAGGAAAAGCAAACCACTCGTTTTAGACACTGAGGTGCTGTGGCGATTCAAATCCTCAGCTAACATGGATCAATTTTTTATGAGCAAACATGTGCCTGGAGGCAAAACCACTTAGGAAATAAAACAGCTGCTGATCGTGCTGGGGAATACCCAAGACTCTTGTATGAGGAATGGGGTTAACTGTTTTGCAGACCATGCATGTCGTTTCTAAAGAAACTATCAGAGCCCTGTTTCCTCTACTTCAGTGGGAAAGCACGACTTTAAACACCTGACACACAGTCCTGAGAAAATGGAGAACATTTTTTTTTTTTTAATTTCAGGTCAATTTTATAGTTTCTAGTTGCAGTTGCTCACTTTCAAAGCATCTTCCCCCTTATAGCAGTGAAGGTTTAAAACTGCAAAACACCAGTATTTATTTGATCATTTATTTTACTTTTCTACCTGCTGACAGTGGCCTCACAATTTTGTTTTTGGAATTAATAAAAGTTATTAAAGTTTCAATAAATGTTTTTTGTGTATTCATTTGCTATTCGTTTTAGCATGTACTGTAATAACTTTGAAAACAGAAGTATCCATAAACCATTTATAAATGAGGTTATTAAGGACAAATCAGAATAGGGAGCTGAGATTATTATAAATGTCATTATTAATGCTTTATAAAATCTACTAACAAACACTTTATTAACCCTTTATTCATGATTAATATATAATAGATAAAATACATGAAGAAAATTAAATAACAGTATATTATTTTGAATTTAGTACTGGTCATGGCTTCTTATCTTAACCCTTTGAGTGATGAGACATTTATTCCATGTATGTATTGCAGGACAAAGCTGTTGCATCCCACCATTTCAAGCCATGTGTAAAAATCGTATGGTCGTTTTGTTCAGTGCCTTGAGGAACCAGGTTGTTAACAAAACGTCCTGCGCGTTGTTCATGTGCATATCAATCAAGAAAGGGAAAAAACTAGAGAATACTGTATAAAGAAAAAGCAACATCGAGATCCTGAAACAAGATAACTGATGTGATAACTAACATCTAGTGGGTGTGAAATGAGCATCTTTTTAAAATTGGATATATGTATTACAAAGAAAAATAATGAATGTTACATTATATAAAAGTTACAAAATGCATTTAAATTACATTATTTTATTATTTTGAGGTACACACAGCTACTGTGAAACATTTATCCATGACTGCTAAAAATACAATACAGTAAGGCATGCAGATCAGCGAAAGTGGTTAAGCAGAACGAGGAAAGCTGAGGAGCTCTATTAAACCAGTTGCCAAATGAACTCTTCTCTGTCTGTAAATCCAGCTGTAACTTACCATTAGATTAGGAGGACACCCATTGATGATCAGTCCTCTGTGGTTACTTAAGATGTGCTGGAGTAAAGGTATGTGCACAAAAATACATAGACTTAAAGGTGGTCTGGAACAGAGGGAGACTGCCAAGCGTGTACCCACAGCTGAAGCTGGCAACCCGGCTGAGAGCCGCAAGAGACGCCAATGCCAGTTTGGTAAGTGCAATAAAAATAAAACTTCGGACAGCTGTGCCCTGTGCAGAAAGGTGGCGTGGAGAAGCGCATTGGTATTGATGGTATTAAGCAGTGCTGTTGAGATTGTTTGCACTCTACCTTGGCCAAAGCAACGCACCCCCCTGTTTGTACATATATGGGTCATCTACTAGCCTCCCGGCCCCTTGAAGTATTAGTTATTGATTTTACAATCTGGTGATGGAAGAGAAGAGGTTCTAATTATGACCGATGTCTTTTCCAAGTATACCCAGATAGTTCCAACAAGGGACCAGAGAGCTATTGCTGTTGCAAAGGTACTGGTGCAAGAATGGTTTTATAAATTTGGAGTACCTGCTAGAATACATTCTGATCAAGGTTGTAACTTTGAAAGTGCTCTCATTCAACAGCTGTGCCAAGTGTACGGTATCCAGAAGGCACGCACAACTTCTTATCACCCCCAAGGTAATGGTCAGTGTGAACGTTTCAATCGCACCCTGCACGACTTGCTGCGTACCCTAACCCCCTGTACAGAAGCGGAACTGGACTGAGCATCTCCCCCAGGTGACGTTTGCCTACAACACTTCAGTACACCAGTCCACCAGTGAGTCCCCTTATCTTTTAATGTTTGGACGTGAACCCAGACTCCCTGTAGATTTCCTGCTGGGTGCGGTTGAAGAACCAACAAGCGGCCAAGTGGAAGATTGGATGACGGAGCATCAAGAAAGACTCAGAGTAGCCTATAAAGGGACAAGATTCAGGATCATTGGAGCCCAACAGTACATAGAGTAGTGAAAGCTTCAAAGGACGGAAGGGCAGTTTACACTGTTGTACCTTTGGATAACATTGGAAATCTAAAACATGTGCACCGAATGCACCAAATCTGTAACCTTAGAGCAGAGAAGTGCTATTTCCCCAGATTCAGGCCTGAATTCTTCAGGGTTTGCAGAGGAGGACAATTCCGAGGGAGAGGACCTGTGGCTATGGATGACGCAAGATGTGACTACTGCACAGCCTGAAGTGCCACCTGTGGCTGAAGAAAGCAATTCCCCCTGTAGGAGAGGTGAGCCTTCGAAGAACAACTCGCAGCACTGCTGGAAGACACCACAATTTGCACCACCTTCCTAGAACCACAGTCTTGGGAACTAGGTTAGAGGGGGCTACTGATCCTCAGGTACCTGGTTCCAGTAGCTGTCTTAGTGCTTCTGCCATATTTTGACCTTCGCAGTAATGCTAGCCATCGTCAGGACGACAATGCAAAAACTTGTAACAGGTGAGACTTGTTTCATGATTGCTTAACCCTTTGCGGTCCATTGTCAGACCTGGTCCGACATTGCAATTATTCCTATCCGGTCCATTGTCGGACCCTGTCCGACATCATCAAAAAAATGCAAAAAACGGGTTTCTAGTCGTTTTTTTCTCCGGAAAAAGCCGAGAAAACCATTCAATGGCCAAGTGGGAGCGACAGGAGCCGAGACAAGCCGATAAAAAAAAGGAGTATCTCATGAATAGTCATACTTGCCCCTGGCATCACATAGGGGCAGTCATAAGGAAACAAGCTGGCTGTTACTGTATCAGCACACAGAGACTATCACGGACATTTGCAGAGGTTTTTGAGATGTTATAGTAATAAAATAATGACTTGGATCGCATTATTGAGGAGTTTGGTGATAAAACGAGTGATCAGGAGATGATTGATCGGTATGTACGACTATTATTATTATTATTATTTATTTCTTAGCATATGTGAAAGCGATAGAGAACGAAAGGGTGGGGCGTGGCTGGAGATGCCTAGTGAGTGCTTTGTTGATATGCAGGGCCTTTTAAACCACTTAATAAATGGACTGCAAAGGGTTAACAAGCGCTCATTACCACTCTTTGTGCATATAAGCTAGCGTCTCAGCTGGCTCAGTGGAAAGTATTCATTTTTGTCGCAAGCCGGGGATCCTAACTACTGTTTGAAGTGAGTCTTACCTGTGTTGAAAGTATGCTCCAGCTTCTCAGTACAATATTTTTTATTTTATTTTATTTTAAACTGTTTGTAATTGCTGCTATAACCACTTACTTGTATTTGTAGGTGAAACTGTGCAGGACGCTGCCAATATTGCTAGTCATCGAGATGGAGCAATTGTCAGCTGCTGCTTCTTTTACGTTTATTTTATACATTTGTTTTCTTTTGGTATTGGTAAATAAGAAGAAGGGTTAATCTAATATATTTAATTTGGCTCTTTTAGTTTGTGTCTCATGGCGAACTGAACTGGTGGTTGGGTTTTGTTTTAATTTATTCGTTGTCGATCACTCTGGTTTTGTTTGATTTGGATTGATTTATTATTTCACCATTTTATTTTATCACAATTCTGTTTGCACATTTTTATTTTTGGTTTGTATTTGGTTTCACTTTGGTTTAATTTGAATAGCACTGCTAACCTCTGTCCTCCTTGTGGCACTTGAGACTAAACAAAACTATTATAATTTGTATATTCTCTTGCGGCACTTGAAACTAAAATATTACCATTTTATATCTCCTTGAATCCAGACTTGTGTAGAATCTTTGCTTAATTAGCAATATTATTTTGCCTTTAATCTGTCCTTTAAATTCTAAAGTGTTTTGTTTTTATAATAAATTATTGAAGTCTTTTAAAACTTCACTCAGCAGCAGCAGTTATAATTGTTAGTTTTATTAACTATTTAAAATGTATTTTATGCAGCTATAGAAGATCAGCATAGGGAGCACAGCAAGAGGGCATGACTAGCAAAATAAAATATTATGCAAATCCCATATTTAAAATTGTGTTGATGTTTACTGATGTAAATTGCAGTTGTTTATATTGATCCATTAAGAATGTGTTGCTGTAAGAATGTACATCAAGATTTACTGAAGTTAGAGTAACGTTTTGGGTAAAATGTATTACTAACTGGCACTATAATGTTTGTTAGTATAAAAGGATATTTTATGAATGTAATGTTGATGTTATTAATGCACACACTGCACAGCTCTATATCAATCCTGTCCAGCAGCCATCTGCTTGTCTCCACAGATTAATAGAAAGTCAGCGATCTCCTGTGTCGTGTGTGTAACATTTTGCTGTGATATAATTTTTGCATCCTTTTTTATGATTGCACATAATCCGGGTAGGTGGTCCTTTTGGGTTTTCAAGTAGCTACATTATCTCAGACCATCTTTAAGTCTATGTATTACTGTGCATATACCCAGTGGCGTCACTTCACAAAAGGCTTGGGGGCAGGTGGCAAATAATGCATTTAGGGTGCCCTTCTCCATAATAATAAAACTATAACAAACTTAAAACAAACCCTGGCATTGCATGAATAAACCTAGTGAAGCAGTGGATATTGTCTAGGCTTCATTTTTGCAAAGATATCAACCAGGACATCAGAATCAAGTTTTTTTTCACAATGATTTTTCAGTTGCCATTACAAGCAGATCACTCAAATGAGGATTGGTCATGGAAGTTTGTAAATTGGTTTTAACCAAACTTAAAACAGAAAACAGATGCTCATTGCTTGCAGTGGTTACTGGAAGAGTGATGACAACCTTGATGATTTTTAATAATATAAGTATAAGTAATAGCAAGTATCTTTTAGAGTTGTACCAGCTCAAAAAGAATAAAAACTACCGGTGGCATGAGTTTAGCTTTTTTGTTCCTCTCTTAGACTCAGTAACTTCATTAGTTAAAATGGCACAGGCTATTATCAGTGCCGGTACAAGGTTTTTGTGGGCCTCGGGCAATGGACCTCTACTGGGCCCCTTCACCACCAAATCAAAAATATTTTTCTATCAAAAAGGTTTTCATAATCAGTAGTCCCTCGCTAAACCAGACACGTCTGGAGACATGAGTTGTGATTCTGATTTAAAAAAAAAAATAAGACGAGTAATAAGAATAAATCTGTACAGTAGGCCTTTACACAAATCAAATTGCACACTTTCTTTTTACTTTAGCCTAACCTGCCTTACTAAGCTTACTTAGCAGAAAACAGTACACAAACTTTACAGAAATAATATTTTTTAAATGTGCTTACTGCACTTGTTTTTATTTATTTTTTGTAGTCTTTTCCTTCCGTTTTTGACATCCAGATTTGAGTTTCTTTTTATTTGTAGGTTCCAGAGGCACAGCAGGTTTCATTTTTGATGGCTTAAAATCATATAATTATAATAGGCGCTCAGGCGTTATGATATTAATAGACGTTTTGATAGTGAGGCTCGACAAAACGCTTGTCAAATGAAAGTAAATGTGTCAATTATAGGATGTCTTTAATTTGCGCACTTGTATAATGTATGTCGAGATCAGCCAATAGCGTTCAGCTTTACAAAGCCCCGGGGAGGACAAAAGCCAATAGCGAGTGAGAAGAGAGGCAGGGCTAAGGGAGGCAAGCAGGAAAAGAGGAAAAAAACGGGAGATCTGAAAAGTTTCACTGCACTGCACACATACAGTTTAGTTTAGTTGAGTGAAATAGTACATTTACTCATATTTCCAACTGTTTTTCTGTATGTGTGTTAACGTCAGGGCCCCGTGCGCTTGCCCAGGTTGACCGACTCCGGCCCTGGCTATTGTTTTGCTATTTGCTTAGTTGTGTGACGTGATAGATCTTATAAGCTAAGCACTTTTACTGGCAAGTTCCCAAAACACATCATAAACACTTGAACATAATTATTAGTAAACCGTACTTTTCCCTTTTGCTTTTTGTAACACAACTTACAGCTGTTATCAGTAATTTTGAATTTCAACATGCAAATTATCGCAATAACTTGGAGAGATTGTTACTATGACGTTTCTTTAGGCAGAACAATTTTCAAACATAGTAGCACTTTCAATGTCCCGAAGCATGAACACTTTCCTTTAAGCCTTTTAACTTCTCGCAGAAACTGCCAATTGGGCCCCCCCTGGCGAGCTTGGCAGGGGCGGCCACCCATGACGCCCCTGCATATACCTTCACCCCAGCACATCTTAAGCAACCCCAGGGGACTGATCATCAATGGGTGTCCTCCTAATCTAATGGTAAGTTACAGCTGGATTTACAGACAGAGAAGAGTTCATTTGGAAACTGGTTTAATAGAGCTCCTCAGCTTTCCTCGTTCTGCTTAACCACTTTCGCTGATCTGCATGCCTTACTGTATTGTATTTTTTAGCAGTCATGGATAAATGTTTCACAGTAGCTGTGTGTACCTCGAAATAATAAAATAATGTAATTTAAATGCATTTTGTAACTTTTATATAATGTAACATTCATTATTTTTCTTTGCAATACATATATCCAATTTTAAAAAGATGCACATGAACAATACGCAGGACGTTTTGTTAACAACCTGGTTCCTCACTGAAAGCTGAACAAAACGACCATACAGTTTTTACACGGGGCTTGGTGGGATGCAACAGCTTTGTCCTGCAATACATACGTGGAAAAAACGTCTCATCACTTAAAGGGTTAAGATAAAAAGCCATGACCAATACTAAATTCAAAATAATATACTGTTATTTAATTTTCTTTGTTTATTTTATCTATTATCTATTAATCATGAATAAAGGGTTAATAAAGTGTTTATTAGTAGACTTTATGAAGCATTAATAATTACATTTATAATGTGCTTATAAAATTGCCCATACTTGCTTTGGAATCTGCCTCACCTTTCTGGAATGTTGGTACAGTAATTTTACCTTCTTTATGACAAGCATGCCACTTGAATGCCTATCTGGTTGCATTACACGCATGGTTGAGTGATTGCATACTTCCGGTGTTGTGCCAAATGGGGTCTCTGCCAAATAGTGCCTTCTGGCAGGATATGGCACTTTAGGTGCCAGATAGTCTCTGCAAAAAAGTCTAATAATAAAGTAATATTGTGCAACATTCTATAACCGATTTGATGTTTTACATTCTTTGTTTTTGACGATTAAGGAATATTGTAGCCCACTGATAATTAGTGCATTTATCACTATATACCTTTTAATGTGTGTAATCATTTGCTGAGGATGCAAAAATAGTTATATTTGACAGCTTTTTTTTGTTTTTTTTAAATATGTACAAATGAGACAATTTTCTTCAGAAGACACTATTTGGCATAGCACCGTCTGTTCAATAGACCGGTCAGTTTGTAAGTGTTCATAACCCTGAGTTTCTACTGTACATACTTTTGTTGATATATTTGTGGAAAATGCATTCAAATAATAAAGGTACTGCAAAAAAAATAAAATAATAAAATCTCACATGGGATTTCTGAGAATGGTGGTTTTAGATCATTTTGATAAAACAACACTTAGTTTGTGATAAATGTTTTAGTTTATTGGGCTCTTCCACATATTTTTCCTGAGCTTTGTTGTTTGTTTTAGATTTGGCAATGTTAGCTGTAAAGTTGGACCTGTCCATGTTAAACTGTAAACTGTAGCACACCCAGGAATATTTGTTTTTATAGCATATTTCCTTGCAGAGGATGACAATATGTCTTTTACTCATATTGTGTAATGCTCAACCACAAGCATTATCAGTTTTGTGCTAATTATAACACATTTTTTGCAGTCTGAAAAGGAATCCTGTGACCCAGACTGTATAAGATTCCAGTCTACTTTACCTATTATACAAATAGCTATTTCTTCCTGGAGCGTCTTGGATCAGAGGACCTGTGACTGAATAGTATGTTGGTCTTGAGGAATGAGGTAGACAGGGCCATTGTGCTTGACTGAATGCTTTGAATATGTTATGTTTAGTTTTCTTTTTAAATCCAACTTTAGTGGATGGAACATTGGACGTTAAAACAGGATTGTCTTCTTAACATGTTTAGTAACAATCACGAGCACACTTTATTTATTTCATTTTTATTTTATTTATGTGTTTGTAATTTACCTGTGCTTACTGCGTATCAGCAATCATACCTGCCCACACAAACTGATGGTGACATTTCAGCAATGAATCGACCCTATGGCTAAAAGCAACCTCAGATAGGAACTTTCTAATTTTAACTTTTGTTGAAACTCATTCCAGTCATTGGCTGCTGCAAACTGAAGCCCATGTATATCTATCTATCTATCTATATATATATATATATATATATATATATATATATATATATATATATATATATATATATACACACACACACACACACACACATATTGAACTATGCTATGCTACTAGACAGTGGTAGTGCTACACATTCAGCACACAATGAACCAGGTAAGTTACATTCAAATTCATATAATCACTGCTTCATACTGGGGTGTTGTTGATGTAAATTGTCAACTTTACACAACCTAATTCAAGCTATATTTGCATGGGTATGTATGTATGTATGTATGTATGTATGTATGTATGTATGTATGTATGTATGATTATTATTATTATTATTATTATTATTATTATATTTTTTAAAATACTGTATGAGCTTAACGGATTTTTAATTTTAAGTTTAAATTTTAAATTCCTCCACCTCATATAAAATATATTGACTATCGCCTCAGGCCACAGACACGCTTGTGGCAAACCCGCTAAAATATGCAAGTAAATGGAAAATGATACCGTTTAACAAAGGTGCGACAACCACGTAGCAGTCCCTTTATTTCACTCTGATTTACTGAAAATGTGTAAGCCTCAAATAATATCATTTATCAAGCACAATACAAACAGGGATTAACTCACCTCACACCAGTACGCAAACCATAGCCTACAGTTACATTCTTTAGATTATGTATAGACTTTACTATTTGATCAGACATTATACTACTGTCAGGTTGTTATCTCGATTAGCAAAGTAAACTAAGGGGAGTGGTTGGGCCTATTGTCGAGCAAATGTAAAATAAACTGTTACCTATTGTAGGCCTAAAGCAAAATAGCACAGGATCTTAAAAACACGGATAGCCCATTATACCGATTAGTTTTAATTGAATGTGTATTTACTGTGTATGCAGCACTTTTAAATGTATTTATTTATTGATTTATTTTGCAAATCAGTTTTGTCTCTGAGGAAAATATCCCACTCAATATTGAACTCGTTTGCTTATAAGAAGTTGCGATCTCCCCATTTTGCAAAGCGGCTACAGGGGTCCATGTAAGGCATACCAATTAAATTTCTAGAACGTTCCCTGAAAATGAAAAATGTTCCGGTTTTTTTCATTTACAATTTTAAAATTTACCATAGATTCTGACTATATGAAATTAGGCTACACCTCTTTCATATGTTGTTAGTACTCCTGCTAAAATAAAATATGTATGTGAATAGGCTACATATTGATGAATGTATACATTACATAAATACAGCTTGTGTTCTCAAATTTATATATATATATATATATATATATATATATATATATATATATATATATATATATATATATATATATATATATAATTTGGTAGTTAATGGGTTAGACCTGTTCATTTAACACATGCATTTTTAGTGTTTTAGTGGATACTGTAGTTTTACAAACATTTGACCACAACCACTTATAACTACGTGTCTTTTTTGTATTATTTTTAGTAGGCCTACCACGTTTCTGAATTAAACATATGCAACATATGTTAGAGACATCTATTTGTTTATTTTAAACGTTTGATAACATGCATTAGACGCACACATTAAACACAAGCGTTATCAAAATACACATTACAGTGTAGAAAGTGTATAAATACTAAACCGGCGATTTAATTATTACACCCATATCCTAGCGACTATGAATGCCAAGAAACAAAATCTACAAAGATAGTGTAATCTTTATCGCGCTTCTTTTGTTGCTTTGTTTATTTGTGTTTGTTGTTTTGAAAGCCTTTAAGGCCACTAAAGATAGCAGCGAAATAATTAAAACGGTACTGTTTCAAAGCTGTTGCATAAGAGATACGATTATGTTTAATTATTAAACATTTGATGTAACGGTGTTTAACTGCCATGGTTTAATATTATATGATGTGAGCACAGCCGATTATGTCTGTCAAAAACATAAACACAATTAAGCTGAGTGAACACGAAGACGCTTTCAGACTGATTTTCACAACGTGCATTTTTAGAGAGAAAATAGAGTTCGCAATGCATTTGCACGGCGAGTTTTTTTTTTGCCAGCTAATTATACGTTTTTATTTTCAACACGGGCAGGTTCATTTCCCTTACTCGCAAAGCCTTTTTGCAACTTCTGCTTATGACTGATTCAACTGAAACGGCAGTTGATTATCCGGTTCCTTAACAAGTCAATTAGTCCCAGTTCGATATCCTGGACTTCTCTAACTGAAAAAACAACAAGGCAGCGCACTTATGTCGTAACAATGGGAAAAAAGAAAGGAAAAATATATTCTTAACCATATATCCACCCAAGTTGAGCTGTTGCTCGATGATACTTTAGCACATAAAACTGTTCTTTTCGGCAAAAGGCCCAGAGCCAATGCTAAATTTAAAATAAGAAAGGCTATAAGGCTATAAATGAAGGCAGCCTCTTCCATAGAAAGGTCAAATAAAGAAGTCCAAAAAAAGATAAAGCACAGCAGTTGTGATGCACCCCCTATAGTCTCTGTAAGTCACTTTGGATAAAAGCGTCTGCTAAATGACTACATAATAATAATAATAATAATAATAATAATAATAATAATAATAATAATAATAATAATAATACAACGTGCCTATAGAAAAAAAAAATATCACAATGTATTCTCTGATGCGATATTAATATTCATATTATTTACATGCAATATCTGACTGTATGTTTGAAAAAGCATAATCAAAGCATTTTGGTTGACGCAGGAGCGCATTTTTTAGCATCTGAATTGTATTCAACCCGGGATGATACCTGTCAAGTTTGATGTTGATTGGTTACACGGCGTTCGAGCAGTTTGAAGTCTTGGGAAGAAAAATAATAATAATACAAATATTTACAATAACAACAGGCTATAGCATAATAATAATAATAATAATAAACAGGCTATAGCAATTCTATGTTCAGGGTTAAATGATGATCTACATAGTGTGACTACCAGGAGCTGTGTCATACAAGGTTACTGCTGCCTTAAACTTTTACACAACCGGCTCATTCCATATACTGTACCAGCTGGTATCTTGTATATGCCAGTCTTCAATGTCTAAATGAATCAGCAAGGCTTTGGTTAAGAGGGAAAATAAATACATTATTTTTCCTATCATATGGGAGATACTGAAATTGAAAAAGGAATAAATGAAAAAGCTACTAACCAAATGGCCTCCTCTAGTTTGTAAACTTTCTTATATTCTAACACCTGGGGTTCGGGTAGGTTTCAGGCCACTGCATGGTACACCAGGGGAGATTTGGGGTTTGATACAGCAAAGCTGCCTCAAACTAGGTCTCCCAGTCTCTGCATGCATGTTTAGCGTAGGCCTGTTCCTAAAAACGTGGTTTTGTGTTCCTTCAGCTTTAGGCCTATGGATTTAAGAAGAACATATCATATTTAATTAAAATATACAAATGTGTTTTTTTCATTTTCAAAAGTCATTACAGCACCTACAGTAATTACGGTAATTATGAAACAAATAAAGATTATTAGTGTTCTGACCAATCACTACTCCAAGAAGACCCTGTGACTCGGAATTAGTGCCCCTCAACGGGTTCGACTAATTGCAAGACAGAATCTGCCGAACACATTGATATTGTAATATAGCAGGCAGTTTCTGATTTAGCCATAGTAACCTTTAATAAAACAAATTTGACCTGTCGTCTACAGACAAGGGACTTGTGTCCTAACACCTTGTATCCCCTTAAAAAAACCGGCATAAAAAGAACAACACCAATTATTTTCGATTTAAGTACACCTATCGAAACCCTGGCGTTTCACCGAGGTTTTACTAATTAAAACAAAATACGAAAAGGTATTTTCAGGTGTAATAGAAAGGTTTTAAATAACGTCAATTGATAATTTATTTATTTGTATTTTTTTGTAGAAATGTTTATAATTTTCGGCTATTTTGTCAAAATCAAATCCCCCATTTATTTTAGCTAAATGTTAAGGAATACATATGCGGTATTATTAATCATGAACTAAAGGCTTATTGTGCATTTTCTCCAAATATAAACCAATAAAAAATTGTGCCCTTTGATATTTTAATCAGTTAATTATATCTTCAAACTAAAAGTGGTTATGTGGATTTAAAGAGATTTATTAACGAATCCACAGTTTGTGCTACGAATCCACATTCGTCACTAAAACCAGTCACAAACCAATTCAACAGAAAAAATGTGTGTCCGATTTTTGTCCGAATTTGTCGCCTAATATCAACTCTCTGATTATATAAACGCGTAACAGCTATTGCTGTCCGTGGTTTGTATAAAAAACCATTTAAATCCAGTGTGATTTCAAAATAATGAATCAAATTACTGAACCAGTATAACTAAAATAAATGTTTTAACGGCATAAACGACTGAAAGTGTTGAATAGCCTATAATCCAGCTTCTCATATATATATATATATATATATATATATATATATATATATATATATATATATATATATATATATATACAATACTGTGCAAAAGTTTTAGGCAGGTGTGAAAAAATGCTGTAAAGTAAAAATGCTTTCAAAAATAGACATGTTAATAGATTATATTTATCAATTAACTAAATGCAAAGTGAGTGAACAGAAGAAAAATCTAAATCAAATCCATATTTGGTGTGACAACCCTTTGCCTTCAAAACAGCATCAATTCTTCTAGGTACACTTGCACAAAGTCAGGGATTTTGTAGGCATATAGTCAGGTGTATGATTAAACAATTATACCAAACAGATGCTAATGATCATCAATTCAATATGTAGGTTGAAACACAATCATTAACTGAAACAGAAACAGCTGTGTAGGAGGAATAAAACTGGGTGAGGAACAGCCAAACTCAGCTAACAAGGTGAAGTTGCTGAAGACAGTTTACTGTCAAAAGTCACACACCATGGCAAGACTGAGCACAGCAACAAGACACAAGGTAGTTCTACTGCATCAGCAAGGTCTCTCCCAGGCAGAAATTTCAAGGCAGACAGGGGTTTCCAGATGTGCTGTCCAAGCTCTTTTGAAGAAGCACAAAGAAACGGGCAATGTTGAGGACCGTAGACGCAGTAGTCGGCCAAGGAAACTTACTGCAGCAGATGAAAGACACATCATGCTTACTTCCCTTCGCAATCGGAAGATGTCCAGCAGTGCCATCAGCTCAGAATTGGCAGAAAACAGTGGGACCCTGGTACACCCATCTACTGTCCGGAGAAGTCTGGTCAGAAGTGGCCTTCATGGAAGACTTGCGGCCAAAAAGCCATACCTCCGACGTGGAAACAAGGCCAAGCGACTCAACTCTGCACGAAAACACAGGAACTGGGGTGCAGAAAAATGGCAGCAGGTGCTCTGGACTGATGAGTCAAAATTTGAAATATTTGGCTGTAGCAGAAGGCAGCTTGTTCGCCAAGAGCTGGAAAGCGCATACACGAATGAGTGTCTGCAGGCAACAGTGAAGCATGGTGGAGGTTCCTTGCAAGTTTGGGGCTGCATTTCTGCAAATGGAGTTGGGGATTTGGTCAGAATTAATGGTCTCCTCAATGCTGAGAAGTACAGGCAGATACTTATCCATCATGCAATACCATCAGGGAGGCATCTGATTGGCCCTAAATTTATTCTGCAGCATGACAACGACCCCAAACATACAGCGAAAGTCATTAAGAACTATCTTCAGCGTAAAGAAGAACAAGGAGTCCTGGAAGTGATGGTATGGCCCCCACAGAGCCCTGATCTCAACATCATCGAGTCTGTCTGGGATTACATGAAGAGAGAGAAGCAACTGAGGCTGCCTAAATCCACAGAAGAACTGTGGTTAGTTCTCCAAAATGTTTGGGCCAACCTACCTGCCTGTTCACTCACTTTGCATTTTGTTAATTGATAAATATAATCTATTAACATGTCTATTTTTGAAAGCATTCTTACTTTACAGCATTTTTTCACACCTGCCTAAAACTTTTGCACAGTACTGTATATATATAATGTGCTTGTGTTTGTAAAAGTTTCATACCACAATTAAAATTTCTTCATAAAACGAGTAATTTGTATTGCTCTCTCTCTCTCTCTCTCTCTCTCTCTCTCTCTCTCTCGTATTAAAATGGGATAATGTTTTTTTAATTTATTTTTTATTTTAATATGTTTACAAAGATCATTTTTAGAAAATGGCGTGTCAATCCAGTTTGCTTCATGAGTTATTAATTTTTATTTTTATTATATAAAAAATTATATTATTATGGGCAGCAGAGTGGAGTAGTGGTTAGGGCTCTGGACTCTTGACCGGAGGGTCGTGGGTTCAATCCCATCTGGGGGAGACTGCTGTTGTACCCTTGAGCAAGGTGCTTTACCTAGATTGCTCCAGTAAAAACCCAGCTGTATACATGGGTAATTGTAGGTAAAAACAATGTGTAAAAAATAATGTAATTGTATGTAAAAAATAATGTGTAATTTTGTTTAATTAGTGTTACATTTTGAGAAAGGGTAATTGCATCTCTTCGATTTGACTCCTTATCCTTCTCGTATACGTAATATTATTATTATTATTATTATTATTATTATTATTATTAAGAACATAAAAAAGTTTACAAACGAGAGGAGGCCATTCAGCCCATCTTGCTCATTTGGTTGTTAGTAGCTTATTGATCCCAGAATCTCATCAAGCAGCTTCTTATCAAGAATCTCATCAAGCAGCTGCATATATAATTATTATTATATATGCAGGTGTATTACTGTTTCATCCACAGAGAGATATTTTCATTTTTCAACAACAAGATGCAACACTTTGATGAGTATTTTGAGTTTAAACAAACTGAAGGATTGTAAATCACTGTGTTTCATATCAGTACAACGTTGGCAAATATATTTTGATTAAGCATGAAAAATGATATTTTAAAATGCAGTCTCCCATAATTATGTTCCATTTTATACCGCAGTATTCTTTCTTGGGTTCTTAAGCGTGTCTGCGTATGTTTAGTCTTGTGTGCGCATAAAACAATGTTCATAATCCAGATTGTTTATAGTGAACAAGGTAATTGCAGTCATTCTTCATAGGCATTAAGATGACAACATTATAAATACTGTATGTAAAAACAATTTTAAAATGCTATGGGACGTGATACAATAAGCACTATTTTAAAGCAAGCTTTGCTGAAATTGAGTCGCAAGTCCCCACAAGTCTCCCCTGGTGTGCCATGCAGTCTCCTGAAACCAAGTTAAATCACATAAGTCTTCATGTTACCTCAGCTTACCTCGCTGGTCCCATTCTGCCACCAATGAACATTGTTCGAACATTCAGACAACGTTACCCATCATGTCATAAGAACATAAGAACATAAGAAAGTTTACAAACGAGAGGAGGCCATTCGGCCCATCTTGCTCGTTTGGTTGTTAGTAGCTTATTGATCCCAGAATCTCATCAAGCAGCTTCTTGAAGGATCCCAGGGTGTCAGCTTCAACAACATTACTGGGGAGTTGGTTCCAGACCCTCACAATTCTTTGTGTAAAAAAGTGCCTCCTATTTTCTGTTCTGAATGCCCCTTTATCTAATCTCCATTTGTGACCCCTGGTCCTTGTTTCTTTTTCAGGTCAAAGAAGTCCCCTGGGTTGACATTGTCTATACCTTTTAGGATTTTGAATGTTTGAATCAGATCACCGCGTAGTCTTCTTTGTTCAAGACTGAATAGATTCAATTCTTTTAGCCTGTCTGCATACGACATGCCTTTTAAAACCCGGGATAATTCTGGCTGCTCTTCTTGCACTCTTTCTAGAGCAGCAATATCCTTTTGTAACGAGGTGACCAGAACTGAACACAATATTCTAGGTGAGGTCTTACTAATGCATTGTAGAGTTTTAACATTACTTCCCTTGATTTAAATTCAACACTTCTCACAATATATCCAAGCATCTTGTTAGCCTTTTTTATAGCTTCCCACATTGTCTAGATGAAGACATTTCTGAGTCAACATAAACTCCTAGGTCTTTTTCATAGTTCCCTTCTTCAATTTCACTATCTCCCATGTGATATTTATAATGCACATTTTTATTGCCCGCATGCAATACTTTACACTTTTCTCTATTAAATTTCATTTGCCATGTGTCTGCCCAATTCTGAATGCCGTCTAGATCATTTTGAATGACCTTTGCTGCTGCAACAGTGTTTGCCACTCCTCCTATTTTTGTGTCGTCTGCAAATTTAACAAGTTTGCTTACTATACCAGAATCTAAATCATTAATGTAGATTAGGAATAGCAGAGGACCTAATACTGATCCCTGTGGTACACCACTGGTTACCTCACTCCATTTTGATGTCCATTGACCAGAATCATTTATCACGCCTAGGCAAATATCCCTTCGTATGTCATTACTGCTAATACACAAGGCTTCAATTTAAATTTGCATTCAATTGCATCCCAAATATTGACACATCCGCAATCTACATTGTCAATCTTGATACCAGTTTAATACCAGAATAGAAGATATGAGCAAAATGTACAATACGATAAGTAAGAAATGTGAAAGAAAGATATAGTTATAGTACAGTAAAGCCTTCTAATCGGCCGTTTCCGGAAAATTGTGACGGATTATACCGTGCGCTGGATTACAGAGGGGTTTTTTTGTTGTTGTTTTGCTTTTTTGTTATTTTTTATTTTTTGGGCAGACGGATAATGTAGGTATAAATGACAAACGTGCGTATTTAAGAAATATATTTTAATACACACTTACAAAAGTAAGATCAAATAACTTGGTACCGGACTTCACAGTCAAATTTACATTGATTTAAGGCAGATAAGATTTAAAAACAATGTAAGATTGCAGAATAGACAGCTTCCATATTATAGAACTATTAATAAGGATTTGGTCGGGACCCACTGAATTATACAGAATGGCATATAATGTAAATGACCTGCAGCGGGTTTCTGTATCACAAATGGTACAGTTTGAAATTAATTGTGTTGCTTCTTTTTCTTAGAAAAAATGTTAAGTAGTATAGTTTTCAGTGCTAATCTAAAGTGAGCATTTCAAAACACCTTTCACTGACTAGAACGTGTATTTGTTTTGCTGCTCAGAATGTACTGACCAGATGAGTTCACGTCACCAGAGACTCTATTGAACTAAACAAATTCAAGACGATTAGCATACAGTGTTGCAATAGAGATTGTTGGGTGAAAACAATGCTGGAGATAAGTGTGGTGGTGGGGGGTTTTCATACCTTGTAAAAAAAAAAAAAATTGGATTTACAAGGCTAGACAGGTTTTCTGGGTCAGTCCTCAATATAAATAGGACCAAACTGGGAGAACACACACCATTTTTGAGTTACAGACAGAACAAATACTTTAGTTGCCCTGAAAAAAAAAAAAGCAGTCACCACGTTTTAGCAAAACAGAATTACTGGACTATTGAGAAACAATTTTACTTTAGAATTTGTTGCAGGTAAGAGCTGTTATTTATATATTTACTTATTGATTGATATATATTTTTTGGAAATATTTTATAAATATACTTGATGATTTTATGTGTTTTGTATTGCTTTAGTACTGAAATGCTCTGTATTAGAAGTAACAGTTGCAGCATTTTTACAGTAGCTAGTCTGCAACACAGCAATTGAAAAAGGCAGATTATAATGCTATTGATAATTTCACCCGGGATCGCCTTTTTAACATACTATACCATTGTCCTCATTTGAGGACAGGCTACCTTGTAATTTTTGGAGCATTTTTACCTAGCATCTATCTACTGTGCCTGTTATTTTAATGTTCTCTTTAACTCTATTGTTATGATAGCTTACTCTAATTGCATTAACTGCAAATGTTAGGTCTAAATATAATGTGCTACATACACGCACCGCCTTTTCTGATTTTTCCAAAGAAAAACATATTTGGTACTTAATGGGTTAATCACTTGATCTATGAACAACAAAACCAGTTCTCGTTTCGTTGGCATATTGAGTTAAATGCAGATCTTACAGATAACAGGTAACCACTCAAAAAGTAATGAGATGAACTGCGTGTTTGGATGATCACACTTGCTAAAAATAACACCTTACAAGACTGTATTTATTTATTTCAAATTCACAGTTTATAAAATAAAGTTTGGATGTGTTTAGGCTACGAAAATAGCTCCATCTGTGTATTGACTGTCTGTGGATAACTACAGTACATAATTGTCCAGTAGAAGGCAACCCAAACTGAAACGAATATACTGTTTGTCCATGCTCAATTTTCTCAGTTCTACAATTTTTAACAGGTAAAGAACCCCAGTCGACGAGTTCGGGAGTGTGTTTGCGGTGTTTCTACATAGAACTCATTGCTTCCCGTTTTCCGTTACAGGACCAAGTGTCCTCGTCTATTCCACTACGATGGTTGTCTCCATTTCAGATCTGAATAAGGACAACGCGGCTGCTTTGCAAGTCGGCCGCTTCACGGTTTACAAGGAGTCGGTCTCTCCCTATAACGGCTACACAGATGACCCGCGCCTCGCTTCTACAATCCACCAGCACAGCAGCACTGGGAACGGGCTTGACCAGTCGTTTACTGAACCCCAAAGCAATGAGTTAGTCATGGTTCCACTCGAGAACAGAAGCGCGCCGACCAAGGAATCGCCAAGTCCGCACCCGGTTCTATACCAGAATGCCCGGCAGCATCACAGACGGCCCTCCATCTATAGTACTCTGGACCAGGTGCCCCATTACGCGTTTTACGCCAATACTGCAGCGCCAGGGAAACTCAAGAAGAGTAGGCCTTCGTTGAATGTTCTACGCTACGCCATTGACGTGAGTATTTAGAGGTGGTTGCTAGGCAAATTACTTCATATTTTGTGAACTAGTAACAGTAACCTTGAGCCTTGTTTTTTTATTGTTTGTTTACACGCATTGCGTATTGATGTCTGGGAACCATGTAACAGTTTCTCAATATTTTGCCTTTATTACTTGTGTGACACAGTCTCTAGGGTGTGGTTCAGTTTACAGCAGTTGGAAATTATTATTTATTTATTTGACGCCTTTATCCAAGGTGACTTACAGGTGTTACAGGGCTGTAAGGGTTACAATGCAAACGTATTATTTAAATACTGTGTAGTTTACAGTAAATGCAAATAATACTACTAAAATACAATATGAACTAGGATGCAATAAGTTATATCTACTAGTATTGCAATAGTGCACGGATAGTGCATTAGCTGAGGATCCGGTAAAGTGGTGCGTAGGTCAGACAAGTCTAATGCGTAACAGGAACAGAAGAGCAAGATACCGTATAACGGGAAATGCTGGCGAGGAATTTATTTTGGCTTTATTGGGGGTTTTGATTGGATCACCAATAATCCTTCCACCAATCAGAATGCGGTATAAAGTGCGCGATCCCGCCCTCTGGCAGACTGGTATGCAGCACACAGGTTAAAGAAGCGCAGGGCAAGGAAAAGAATGTGTCGGATGTCAACGTGAGTATGGCCTTGAGTAATACAGTAAAACCAATTTGCTTGAAAAAATTAAAAGCAGACCGGATATTTCCATTAATGGATTTAGAAAATCTGGAATTTATATGCCATCAGAAACTCCGAAGCAGTGTAAACCGCGCCTGCTACTGTGGTACCTGTAGGACTGGTCTTTATTATGTTAAGCAATGTTGTGTTATTTATTTATTTATTTATTTATTTATTTATTTGTTTATTTTACAAGGGATTAGTTAAGTACTGTAACAGCCAAAATAGTTTATGCCAGACTTGTTAGAAAGTCTATAAGAAAATGGTGCAAATTTGCTTTGGATTGCTTTTGTCGATACTACTCTTAAGACACCCACCTTGCTAGAGTCCCGCGCGGGTCCGATTTTTACTACCTGCTTCCGACCAGGACCCGCTACTACAGGACCCGACCCAAACCCGCAACCCGCTGCAACACCGTCTTCTTACCCGCGACCGACCCGACCCGCTTTAATAAGACCTGTCCTTTACCTACTGCCTGCGTCAACTGACTCTCACACTCTCACATTCACACACAGATATCTCTACGCAGATATCTATACAGTGTGGTAGCTTTCTCTAGCGGTCTGCATATATTTTTTAACATTGTAACATATTAACTATCGCGACCTAGCCTACTTTACTATAAAATACCTGTCTATTACTTTTGTGTTGCTTTTGAAAGGGAGCTACACCTGTGCTTTTACAGAGACGATGCACCAGTTTTGTGGCTGTCGTTTACAAAAACATAATGACAGGTTTTACATTCAACGAATCCAGTCACATGTTATTATTTTCATTCGCTATGATTCCAAAATAATTCCACACTTACCATTTACATCTCGAACTACATTATATAAACCCTGCGCTATCTTTTGTTTCACCTCGTCCACAGGCATTTTCAATATCACCAAGCAAAAGTGATACGATTTTGCGACGTATCAAACAAGCGAGAACAACGCTGCTTAGTCAGCTGACTCCTCCCTAATCGCCTCCTGCTTTAGTGCATGAAGTGCTTGTACATTTACCTTCTAATACGTTATTAGGTAAAGGGTTCCAGACGAGTGAAAACGTTTTCGGCGATTCAAATTGAGACCGCGAAAAAGTTCACATTCCGACCCGAACCCGACCCGCTTTTTGCGGGTCACCCGTGGTGCCCCGCGGGTACCCGACCCGATGCAGGACTCTACACCGTGCAGGTATCGCAAAGTCCCTAAACAATAAATACATTACTTCTGCACCGTATACAACTGAGCTGATGTTACCAGTGCTTGCTAGTCTATTAACTAGTTTGAAATTGAAAGCATTTTCGTTTCGGCTTTATTGTTAAAAGTGTTCATACGTGGCAATACTGTCCTACAATTACGAAATGACACTGTGATCATTTCACTGTGTTATTTTAGTGGACCATAGCTAAGTTTTAAAACTGAGAGTTAGCAAATGCCTATCGTTAACGTGTACTGCAGCTAGTAATCCTTTCAAATTACTAGTATCTTACAATTAAAGGCCATATAAGAACGATAAATACTGTAACTCATTTTCAGAAGGCTTTCTTTGTTGTTCTCAGAGGTGCTGCAGTGACATTGTAGGTGCTATAACGAGTTACTGTAAATGAGATACTGTTTTAGCAGACAAATTTCATTAAGTAAACATGTATTTGAATGTTTTTGAAATTAAAAATAGAAATACAAAACTGTGGCATTTTTCTTTGTGAACGTGCTAAGTAAATCTATCAAGGTAGCAAATCTGCCGAATTTACTACCAGCCAAATTAATAAGTTGCTACTATATTACATGAACTGAGATACAAGGTGCTTATGTAATGTGACAGTGTTGTGTGATACACTGCTCTTACAGATTTTGCCCTGTCCTCTGTCAGATGAGCCGGGCTTCTTTTGCATTGTTGTTAAGATGCTCACATGCTGTGCTGAGTGAACACAAAGCCACTTGGTTTCAGGAGACTAGCTTTCAGGCCACTGCCTGGCCCACCAGGGGAAACTTAGGGTTTGATACAGCAAAGTTGCCTCAAACTATTTCTCCAGGAACCAGGTTTTAAGCCACTGTGTTGAAAAAGTGGCTTCTTATTCTCTCAGCTTTACGCTTACACCTGCAAAGGCTTTTGTGCTAATAAAAGCTAGTGTGTGGTATTGTGTGATTTGAATAATTTAGTAAATGGGTGCTTCATTTTTGTTTCTCCAGGAGAGTGAGAGGGTTCCTCCAGGGGGGTCTGAAGGCAGTTTCCCACAGGAGACCCCAGACAAACCCTCCAATGAAGAGGCCACTGTGGGCGATAAGCCCGAATCACAGCCAATCCGGTTCGGCTGGGTCAAGGGTGTGATGGTAAGAAGTGACTGTACCAGCTTAAGTTGAATCTCGTATTGATTTTCAACTCAAACTACCATTAATATTGATATTTAAACAGAACAGCAGCATTTTAATGTCACCTGTCTTCAGCCTAAGCTCTATGGGCTGCTGGTGTCAGAATCCATCAAGCACAGGCAATCCTCTGTGTTCAGATCAGTAATAACGTCAGTGTATGCCCTATAATGGATGCTGATAAACAGTCAATGGTGCAAAATAAATCATAGCCCAAAAAAGTAACTACAAGGAATAGGGAATTTATGTAATGTATCTTGTAATAAAAATAAGCTGTATTCAAAATAATAAAAACAGCAGTGTGAGGAAAATGCACTTACTCTAACTAAACAGTTTACAATTACAGTTGTATCAGGAAAGGATTGGTGTCAGAGTGGTTAGAGCGAGCATTAGAGTTAGGGTTAGGGTTAGGGATATGGATAGGGATAGGGTTAGGGATAGGGATAGGGTTAGGCCAAATAATAAACGCTGCCTCGTTTTCGCTCATGCGATTTTCCAGAAACCTCGCGCAAACAAGATCTTCAGTCTGCTATGTGTTATCATTTAACACAGTAAAACACATAATCAGAACGATTAAACAAACATCAATTTTTTAAATATAAACTGCTCTGCGATTATCTGTTTCAGTTTTGTAGCATTGTATCACAAGTCTATCATTGTATCACCAAGTAATAAATTAACAGTACGAAGGTCACTCTTAAAATCAGGACTTAAAGGATGTGTTGCAATAAGAATACCTCTGTTAAGAAAGGGGAACAAGACTAAAAGGCTAAAATATGCACAAGAACACAGAAATTGGACTATGGAACAATGGTCAAAGGTTCTTTGGACTGTTGATGGATGGACAATGACACCTGTGCCTTCTGCCAGTTCTGTTGTCAATTCAACGCTTGTCTTCTTTCTATTCCTTAAGGATATTATCTTCAAGTATTGCTCATCCTTGTTAGACAGCTTCTTCCAGTCTTCCAGTCCTGGGTTTGTCAATTACAGATGATGTTTCTCTTGTTGATTATGCTTCAGATAGCACAGCTATTTCACTCAATGGTTTTCCTTCTTTATGCAAGTCAAGGTTGTCATAATAGTAGAAAACACTAGTGGAGGCTTTGAGTAAATTGTTGATGCTCATAATGCATCAGAGAAAAATACAACATGTCTAAAACTTTTGCACAGCAGTGTATATATAATCTACATGTTGTCCAGGCTTGCTCTAAACAAGATTATTGGTTTGCAGTGTATGAAACATCTTTTACAGTACATTCACAAATATATGTCCTACTACTGATTAGCATAGATTAGTTATCATCAATGAAAATGATTATGCTATGTACAGAGTACTGGGGTGAGAATTGGCCCGGGCTAATGTTCACCCTCCCAGAAGGGTACTGGGGTGAGAACTGGCCTGACACGGTGAGGATTAGCCTCGGACAGAACTCACCCGGGGTGAGAATTAGCCTGTAAAACCGGCACTGCTGCTGACAGTGCCAAGCCACTGAATACCCAGTGCCAAGAGGCTTATGCGAGTGTGTGTTGGCAATGTGATTTAAATACACTATCTTTACAGTAAATACACATACATAAAATGTGGTTATGTGGATATGTTATTTAATCGTAATTAAACCTCATGCATATGTATGCAAGTGTATATGTATCAATCAATACAATCAATCAATCAATCGTTGCTCTGATATTATTGGAAACCACAAATCAAATTTAAACAGATTGTGACTCATTTGTATCCTATAGCATAAAACAAGGCAGACGGAAAGTTTATTTATGAAGATGCACCCTCAAAATGAGACTGAGCCAGCTGTGTGGTGGACAAAGGGGAGAGAATGAAGCAATATGACAGTGTAAACTGTAAACTATCACTTGCCACTTTTACCAGCTCACACTGCTTATTTGGGAAATAAAAATAAATAAATAAAACGTTTTACCTACCTACCTACCCTATTTTTTCCCCCCAGCGTAACCAGAACCACACATATTTTTTTTTTATTTGGCCTAGGGTTAGGGTTAGGGTTATATCATGCAAAAAGATTAACACATCAAGTACATTGTAACTATGCATAATAACTTTGTAATTATGTGTAAGTACACATTTTTTTTCTTATGCTGTATTTAATTTCTTGTCTGTTTTATATTTATTATTTATGTTTTGTATTTCTGTGTATAAATAAATCATTTTTTTACAAGAGGAAATTCTCAGATGGTATTTTCTCAGATGGTAAAACATTTACATGGTAAATAATCACCTTAGCAAAAGTGTTTATAAACTGTTGATGATAAAACATATATCTTTATTTATTGTATGTGCTGTTAGGTTTTGGAGGTGTCTTTAATATATACATATACATTTAAATATTTATTTTAGATTCGCTGTATGCTGAACATCTGGGGGGTTATTCTGTACCTGAGACTGCCCTGGATCACTGCGCAAGCTGGAATAGGTGATTAAGCCCATGTATAATATATGTGTGTGTGTGTGTGTGTGTGTGTGTGTGTGTGTGTGTGTGTAAAACTGGGCAGTAATTAGCTTTACTGTCTAGCTGGGGATACATACAGTGGAGACCTACATCCATGGTTTTCACTTTATAGTTATAGTTTATATACTGTACCTACTGGCTATTTTATTGTGATGAGACTTGTATTGGACCTTATTTAGCAAGTATTTTAGATTATCAGAATACTGAGATATATGGAGGCATTCGTTACTTTGTACTTCTGCAGATTCAGGGTTAAGGTGGTACTCTAGGTTTTTAAATCAATGCCCCGGCTTCTTATTGCCAGTATCATAATCACTCCTATTTGTAGGAAGGGTCAATTTATTTTTGTTGTATATATCTTTTTAAAGACGAGTGTCAGTAAGATCTATTTTTGGATGGCTTTAAAAAATTGAAATGTCAGGAAAATATACAGTAAATGTCTACTGACAGTTGATGCTTGTCTGTAGTTTACTGTAGCATTGTACAGCCAACCTGGCTTTTGCTTAATGGGGAAAAATGAAACAACCTTGATCCAAATATGTCCTCCATGAATAAGAGTTTTAACAGAAATGGGGGACCTCTTTAAATCTCAGCTTAAAGTCAATTTCTTCTCATAGAACCAATGTTCAGGCCAGGCTGCCAAGCTGAATGGCCTCTTCCCATACCCAACATTTATTTGGTTTATCCTGTTCATGGCAGGCCTTACTTGGGTGATCATCCTGTTGTCTTCTCTTGTGACAACAATCACTGGACTCTCCATCTCAGCTATCTCCACCAATGGGAAGGTGAAGGCGGGTGAGTTATCTTGCATGGTACAACATCTGTTGAAAAGACTACTGAACTAAAACTTGGTTATACAAGTACAAGGGGGGAGGGGACGACAAATTACTAGTCTTCTGAGTGAGGTCAACGAACAATTCCAAGCCATTTGGCTTTCCACTGACGTAGTCATTGTATTCCAGACCTGCTGTAAGTTAGTAACTATTCTTGAAACTGATGTAAGGAGGAATGTGAGGATGTGGTTAACATTTGCAGGCAAGATTTCTGCACTACATGCTCCTGCAATCCGCATCTAGTCTACCCTTGAATAATCAACTATATAATACTTAACTGTAATATCCTATAATGTTGGGCAGCTGTGTTTTTTCCATGTAAAATAACTCCCTGGATCGTTCTTACTAAATTTTTTGTTCCACCTTTTAATGAAATTTTCGTAATGTTGTTGAAGCTGATACCCTGGGATCCTTCAAGAAGCTGCTTGATGAGATTCTGGGATCAATAAGCTACTAACAACCAAACGAGCAAGATGGGCTGAATGGCCTCCTCTCGTTTGTAAACTTTCTTATGTTCTTGTGTTCTTGTTGTCGGTAATGTACAGTATGTACTTTACTATACGCATAATCACTGGGCAGGAATGACACCTAGCAAAGAAAATTGGGACTCTAGCCACCACTGATTCTGAGCTATGAACAGTTTGGTGCAGCTGTTGAAGTCAAGAGCCTATCCAGCGGGCAAACAGACCTCTGCAACGGAAAGCATGCTTATTTACAAACTACACATGTAAAACTCTTAGTAATTGGAAGTGAGAAACATGTAATATTAAAGCTTATGGAACACAAAGCCACTTTTTCACAAACAGTGGCTTGAAACCTGGTTCCAGGAGACCAGGAGACCTAGTTTGAGGTTGCTGTATCAAAGCCCGTCTTCCCTGGTGTGCCATGTGGTGGCCTGAAACCTAGTCTCCTGAAGTCAAGTTTGTGTACTCTCAGCTTTAGGGATGTATTTTGTAAGATGGTATTCCTGTAACTTTAGTTTTTTCCTCCTTTCCTAGGTGGCACATACTTTCTGATCTCCCGCAGTCTGGGCCCAGAGTTGGGTGGCTCTATCGGGCTGATTTTTGCCTTTGCAAATGCAGTGGCTGTGGCAATGCACACCGTGGGCTTCTCTGAGACTGTGCGGGACCTGATCATTGTAAGTATCCCTCTGCTTCCTAAGATGAGACAACACAAATCCACTTTGTGGATTGGAACTTGGTTTCAGGAGACTAGATTTCAAGCCACTGCATGGCACACCAGGTGAGACTTGGTGATTGATACAGCAAATTTGCCTCAAACTAGGTTTCCCAGCATCCTGGAATCACATTTCCTCAGCACTAGATTACAGCTTTTTGTAGTGAGAAATGGAGGTAGATTGCACTATAATTGCCCCGTGGGCTGTTTTTATTAAAGGAATCCTGCGGATCCCTGCTCATGTGAATGACTGAAGAGTACTAGAAAGAATTTGTCAACTCTTTGGACAAAATCAAATAAAATATATTGTGGATTTTTAAAGAGGCACCAAAAAACAGAACAAACCCTGCGACAGCCCTTCTGTAAAGGCAAACATATTTACCCATGTTTTTGTTTCTTTCTGCAGGAGTATTCTGGTGGGCCCTTAGTGGACCCAATTAATGATATTCGGATTATAGGTGTCATCACTGTGGTGGTTCTCCTGGGGGTCTGTGTGGCCGGCATGGAGTGGGAATCCAAGGTACGTTCAGATTTGTCAAATTTAATAAAGTAACCAGAACACTGTGGGGTAGATGTACTAAGATGGGCCAGTCGCAGCGCAAACATACCGCAATTTGCATTTTTGTTGCGACAATTCGCAAAGTATACATTTTGTCATGTGTACTAAGAGAAAATATGTTATTGAAAATAGCTGCAATATACTTGTTGCTTCTTCTTAGCGAAATCTCTAGAGTCGTGCGACATTGTTCAAATAAATAGCAGGAGTTGCGTTGTGCTTTGCTGCAGCAGAGGGTGCCTGAAGGATAACGTCTATACATACAAGGGTGCAAGAATCAAAATAACATAGTTTTTATTAAATGTAAACATCATCTATACAATTCATTCTGTTCAGTAGTCATTTTATCTATTTTAATACTGTTGTATATATAAAAAATGAAAGGCAGTTTAATCTCATCAGATTCTATAGTGGGGCCCCAACCTTCACCCCAAAAAGCATTTCATAATCATACAGTAGCCCTTCGCTAAACCGGACACGTTTGTCCAACATAAGGAGGTGTCGGGTTTAAATATAAATCATTGCGCTGAAATAACACTAATGTGTTATGGGTAGGCTACACATTACATTATGTAAAAATATAAATCTGTACAGTACACCTATACAGTATACAGGACAGTAGTAAAATCAAATTAATACCTTCTTTTTACACTTTCACACATTCTTTTTACTTTAGCCTACTGGTAACACAAAATAAATCATGCTGCTGCTTTTTACACATTGGTTTACAATGCGAATAAAAGATTATTTAAAATTGCAACTAAATGATTTTAGGTTATTTTATTTTATTATTATTATTATTTTTAACTTGGCCTACTTAGTAGCCTAGCAATTAACACACAATAGATCATGGTCTTACACAGATGCTCAGAATGAGCTGGAGGGGTTCGTGGCACATGTGTGCAGTCTGTTGCTCCCAACACGATGGGAAAACCAGAAATAGCACAGAAATTTGATTGCTTGTAAGTGCACTCTGACTAGTGAAAATTAGGTACTCAAAAATGCATTGAGCACAACTGGCAACGCATGAGAAAAAGCAGACTGGGAAATGCCGGGAATAATTGTGACTGTTTAAAATGTGCTTTCAAAAGCTCTGAACAATTTGATGCAATTGTAGGTTTTGCAGTTGTCTGCAGCTTTAGTACATCTCATTATAATATTTGTGAACCCTCATTTGCACTATCTCCGGACCCTTTTTGCGAATTTATGCAGAAACACCCATAATTACATATTCATCTAAGGTTGAACCGCAAAAAAAACTGCTGCCGGAAAGCATTCCCTAAAAAGTCGCAAACAGCATTGCACATGTTTCGTACATTTCACCCTAGACTTCCGACTCGTTTGCAACTGGTTTGTGACTATTGCAGCAGGTGCAGCACTTTAGTATATCTACTCCTATGTATATTATAGTGTCAATTGGATCTTTTTCAGTGTTTCTGCTGGAGCCTGGTTTCAGACACCTGATCATTTTAGAATTGAGGGTGGGGAAATGCTGGCAAGAGATCAATCCAATTATGCATAATTATTTGCTAGACTAGATTTCTAAGTAAATGGGCTAAATAATTCAAACCTAAAGCTGAGGGAACACAAGCCACTTTTTCAGGAAGAGTGGCTTGAAACCTGGTTCCAGGAGACCGAGAGACCTAGTTTGAGGCAACTTTGCTGTATCAAACCCCAAGTCTCACCTGATGTGCCATGCAGTGGCCTGAAACCTAGTCTCCTGAAACCACTTTGTGGCTTCATGTTCCTTCAGCTTTAGGGTGGATCAATTAATTTTCATACTTTCTTTATATGATACATCCTGTCATAACAGAGCTATGTATTGTTTGTATTGTGATGCAAGACCAAAAACACAAGCTATCTCATTGTACTTCACCAAATGGTTCTTGAATGAAGAAGAGTGTTTTATACTTGATATGAATATACTATCACCTATCATTTTATTCATCTTAACAAAGCAGTTAGTTAAAATCACCATCACATTTGTTGGGACATTAGGTATTGTTACATCTTTGTTCGAAACCATTTTCTTTCTCCTTCTTTCTGTAGGCTCAGATCCTGTTTTTCATAGTTATCCACATATCTTTTGTGAACTACTTTGTGGGGACTGTTATACCAGCGACTGAGGAAAAACAATCAAAGGGATTCTTCAACTACAAAGGTCAGCCGTCTTTGTTGCTTATTATTGCAATTTTCTTGCTTGTTGGTAAACCTGCCACTAAACTTAGAAGGCTTCAGTTTGTCCAGAACGCAGCTACCAGACTGCTTTCTCATACTAGTCTTTCTCAACATATTACTCTGGTCCTTTCATTGGTTATATACAGTATATATTCCAATCGTCTTCAATCAGAGCTTTTTGCTGCTGTGCTCTTCGCTTGTGGAGCGGTTGACATTCGGCAGGTTGAAACATTGAAATCTTATAAGTCTAAATTCAAAACATACTTTTTTAAATGTGCTTTTATATCATTTTTTGTAGCTGGAGTGTATTGTACATGTGAGCGCTCTTGTTTTGTTTTTAATTTTGTACAGTGCTCTGGGATGTCATGGTGTGAAGGACGCTATGGAAAAATAAATGTGCATTGTATTGTTTTGTATTTGTTATCAAACTTGGTACCCTATATAATTATAGAGCTTATCAATTTAGGGCTATATAGTGGTGCCCAACTGTGTGTAAGTCAGACATCAATTTGTCTATGTACTTACTGTGGATACATATCAACACAGTCTAATTTCTTCATGGTCTAACTTTTCTAACACAAGCCATGCGGAGTGTGTTGCTGATAGACATAGTTAAAGGGGGTCTCACTCTGGTAAACATAAATCAGACGGGTTGATAGTGGAATGAAAGTTCCTTTTTAAGTCATTGGTAACATTTTCCAGACTCCTTGAACTCTTCTTCAATCCCAATGTCTCACAGCTGACCTATTCCTAAGTAACATGGTCCCAGGATGGAGAGGGGAGGACGGCAGCTTTTTTGGAATGTTCTCCATCTTTTTCCCATCAGCCACTGGAATTCTAGCAGGTGCCAACATCTCAGGAGATCTGAAGGTAAGACCTGGGATGCAGAGTCTCCTCCCAAGCAATGCTGGCTGTTTTACATGCCTAGAATTGTATCTAATTGTGATGAAACTCAATAAGGACTCTAACACAATCTATCAGTCTTGGAGAGGATGCTAGTTGGTTTTATATCATAAAAACTTCTCAGTCGTGGAATGTTCTGCCTTCTTCTGTCAGGGAAGCTGGGACTCCTACTTCAAAATAGCTTTTGAATCTTAGTTTTCATATTATTTGTCCTTTCTTAATTCCAAATATATACATTTTGTTTAGACTTTTTAAATTGTTATATTTCTACAAACTAGCTTTTTAAATCTAATTTTACAATGAAAACCACATTTGTTTAATTTCTGTTGTATCAAATTCTGTATTAGACTGTGTTTAATTGTTCTTTTAGTGTGTGTGTGTGTGTGTGTGTGTATGTATGAAGCACCTTGGGATCCTTGTGATGAAAGGTGCTCTAGAAATGTGAATTCTCGTTGTTGTTGTTGAATAGACAGGGTAGTCAACTGTCCAGATTAATTTATACAGTAAGAATGTGAAGCATGTGAACTGGCCCTTCTATCTTCAAAACAAACTGATCAATGTAGACACAAATTCCAGAAATTGAAAAGGCAGGGATTTAGCTTGTAAGCCACTGCCTTCCTAACTCTTGGCTTCTTGCCATCTAGGATCCTGCAGTGGCCATTCCACGAGGCACTCTTATGGCTATCTTCTGGACTACCATATCTTACCTGGCTATCTCAGCAACCATTGGTAAGCCTAAAGTATTCCTAAACTATAAGGACTGGTTTCACAGACCCCAATATGCATTAATCTTGGTCTGTGAAACCAAACGGTAAGCCTTTCATGTATTTACAAATGCAATTCTCATTGGTTCTTGAGTTTTGGATTTAAGATAATGTAGTCATGATCTTTGAACCGATTCAACCTTTTACCAGGAAACGGGTGGTGTCAAAAGAGTGGAAAGTTGTTTGGAACTAGATAGCTGGTTGTAATTTTAATTTCCATTGTTTCTAGATATATCTATCTAGACATAACCTAGTCTTGCTTGCCTTGACTAAAAGGACCGATTGAAAAACTAGAAAGGTTGGGGATGGAGGTATACATTAATTTCCGCCTTATTTTTAGTTTAGATCATGAACATAGCCTCACTAATCTGGATGTGTGAAGGCACTGCTGTGTGAGAAAATATAACTCAGTTGATACACAAAATTTTAACTTGGGAGTCATTTTAAGGACCTTTAAAGGTTATAGTCTGACAGACTTGAAGTCAGGTGATAAAACTTATTAATAGAATGACAGCAAACAAAAAGTTCAAGGTAAAATAGGAGGTGATTTGTACACTAGTGAGCACATTTATTAGAACACCTCAAGATTTGTGATTTATGTCCTTTATATGCCTACCTGCTTGAAAACCTCTGGTTGTGAGAATTAAAAATTTCAGCAACAATAGGCACTAATTTTCAGCTTAATTTATTTTGTCTTACGATTGCTTATTTTTGATTTGGTGCACTGCCAGTCAGTGAGAAAGATATTGTCGGTTTTGATTGAATGTAACATGTGTTTTAAAATTAATGTCCTCTTCCCTTCCCACAGGTTCCTGTATGGTGCGCGATGCCTCTGCCAGCCTCAACGACACTCTCCTCTCCAATGAGACTGCAGGATGTGAGGGGCAAGCTTGCCGCTATGGCTGGAACTTCACTGAGTGCTATAGAGCAGGGGACTGTACTCAGGGACTACTAAACAATTATCAGGTACTTAGGCAAAATCATTGGTTCTCAAACTGGGGGGTGCACCCCTCACGGGAGGCATAGAATAGATCCTTGTTATGAAAGGTGCTACAGAAATGTGAATTTTTTTTCTTTTCTTTTATTTTTTTCTTCTTTTTTATTTAGCAGATGCCTTTATCCAAGGCGACTTACAGAGACTAGGGTGTGTGAGCTATGCATCAGCTGCAGAGTCACTTACAACTACGTCTCACCCGAAAGACGGAGCACAAGGAGGTTAAGTGACTTGCTCAGGGTCACACAATGAGTCAGTGGCTGAGGTGGGATTTGAACCGGGGACCTCCTGGTTACAAGCCCTTTTCTTTAACCACTGGACTTTGCTGGTATTATATAACCCTGCAAATATGAAGTCACAACATGAAATCGTTTGAGATATCAGGCTTCGACAGGGTTCATTCTTACATGAAAGAGAGAATCACAGAGTGTAGAATCACACTATAGAAATGTGAAATGTTGTTATTGTTGCATATTGCAGATGGAATTGCACTGCATCTAGACCAGGTGTATAAACTCCCTTCTTGTGCTTCTCTCCAGACTCTGAGCTTGGTATCTGGGTTCGGACCACTGGTCACTGCAGGGATCTTCGCTGCCACCCTGTCTTCCGCGCTGGCCTGCCTAGTGTCAGCTCCCAAGGTTTTTCAGGTAAAGAAGTTATAACCTGGCCAGGACATCTCTTCTTAGCAACCTCTAGCTGTGCACTGCCTAAACGCCTCTGTTATACAAGAGAAAAGTTTAGTATAGTGATGCGTGTATTAAAATCTCCAACAAAAGACGTCACTATCCGAGTACACAAACAGTAACGTGACTGACTGCCGAGAAAAGACAAACCAAGCTTCCTGAGGAATTCCAAGAGAAACGTTTACAATTTCAGCATTTTTAACAAACAGTATCAGCTTGGACAGATTGGAAATGCTGATCAGGCCCCTATATTTTTTGACATACCAAGCAATACCACAGTTCAATGCTTTTGTGGTTGCTGGGTTACATGTTGCCTGATGCCGTGGAGTGTTGTGTTGTGCTTGCTGTTGCCAGGATGTATGATGCCATAAGTGAGTGCTGGTATGTGTACAACTGAGACATACTTTTTTTTTTATAGACTAATTTGCTTAATTGCATGAAGCTGCGTGGTCCCCAAGTCCATTGTATATTGCATTTTGATTTGGATAATTGCATAATGCATAATGCAGCAAGTTGGTGGTACAGCCAATTACAAAGCAGCAATGTTACAGATGCACTACATTACACTGCTTGCCCACGTTTAATGTGCTTCTGCACACTTTTAATTAACACAAACCAAACAAAATGAAACAAAACAAAAGTTTAGCTCAAACGTAGAGCCTTACTTCACTTCAGCAGGTCCCTGACTAACATGCAGGACATATAACACCAAAAACAAAACACATGGTTTACCCAAGTACACTACAGTACTTACAACGTGACTGCTCAGACACAGAGTACTCCTTCCCATGTCCTTCTGCTCAGCAGCCTAGAGCAGACTGACTGCTTCCCTTTTATACAATTTTATATTACAGCCCCCCCTGTCCTGCTACATCCGTCACTATATGTATATATATATATTTTTTTCTTAGTGCCTTTGCAAAGACAATCTGTACCCCCTGATTGGAGTATTCGGAAAGGGATATGGCAAAAATAATGAACCTGCATGGGGCTATGTGCTCACTTTCTTCATCGCTGTGTCCTTTATCCTGATTGGTGAGTACTAGAAGCATCAGTGTCCTAATAGAGCATAATTACTACTTGTATCTGTGGCTTGTGTTTACCTGACAGCTAGGGAGCAATGCATGACTCTTCCTTTGTAACAACTTGGGAGATGGGCAGGAGCTGTATAAAAAGTTGAATCTGAATTCTGCACACCCCCCCAGTGCATATCGCTGCAAGAAAATCCCATAAACTATACATGTAAACCTCAGGCTTTTCTCGATTATGTAAAACACTTGCTTGGAGTTAGCGGGTGTAATAATGGTGTTGTTGGACTTTACATAGTATCATTAAACAGAAGGTTCTGCTGTGTGTACCAGGTAATGAATACACCTCCTGCTCTCTTCTCCCAACAGCTGAGTTGAATGTAATTGCTCCGATCATCTCCAATTTCTTTCTGTGTTCCTACGCGCTCATCAACTTCAGTTGCTTTCATGCTTCCGTCACCAATTCTCCAGGTGAGTGCGGGTTCTGTTTTTGGTGCCACTGTTCATTTATCAACCTCTATTGAATTGGATTTCCAATGATCTTGATTCTTACAAAGCACAAGGGTCTATAAGTTTAGATTTTTTCCTAAGTGACAGCCAAAAGTATTCATAATATTTTTGAAAGTTGTTTCACATTCTTAATGGAACTACCACGAGGGTATAATTTGTCTGCTTGCACATTATTATGCTATGCGTGTGTATCAAATCCTATGCAGGCCCGCTGGTGCAATTTTGGGTAACCCTTTACATGAAATGTCTTTAATTACTGTGTATCTACATAGTAGTTGCTTAGTAAATATACTTACACATAATTACAATGTTATTATGCATATTTACAATGTAATTAATGTGTACATTTCTTGCATGATGTAACCCTAATCCTAACCTTATTCCTAACCCTAAACCTATATCTAAACCTAGCCCTAACCCATTTTTTATACATTGTAACTATGTATAATAACATTGTAATTATGTGTAAGTACACATGTATTTATTATTATTATTATTATTATTATTATTATTATTATTATTATTATTATTATTATTATTATTTATTTCTCAGCAGAGGCATTATTTTTACATACAATTACATTATTTTTTACACATTATTTTTACATACAATTACAAATTTATACAATTGGGGTTTTTACTGGAGCAATCTAGGTAAAGTACCTTGCTCAAGGGTACAACAGCAGTGTCCCCCACCTGGGATTGAACCCACGACCCTCTGGTCAAGAGTCCAGAGCCCAACTACTATGCAAATACACAGTAATTAGAGACACTTAATGTAACATGTTACCCACAATTATCTTAAAGATCCTTATAGTCCTTTCTAAGATGCAACATTACTTGAAAACCAAAGAAATTCAAGAAGTGCTAACCGGTTTTATATTGAATTTCCCACTTTGAATTATGCATATATGTCAAATGCTATATACTGTAGATGCTGTAAATTTAAGCTACTTCCTCGTATGAAGTCACTTCCTCACTTGCGCCATAATCAATGTTTCAAATGGCTCCCCCTGCAGGCTGGAGGCCCTCATTCCGATACTACAGCTGCTGGACGGCTCTGTTTGGAGCAATCATCTCCCTTGTGATCATGTTTCTGTTGACCTGGTGGGCAGCGCTCATTGCTCTAGGCATTGTGGTGTTCCTTCTGGGATATGTCACCTACAAGAAACCAGGTATGCTGTTTTTCCTATTAAATCCCATTACTGGGGTGGCCGGGTAAGGCAAATGGGGAGAAAATGGGTTATTAACCTTGATGCAGGTCTTGACACTTTCACTAGTCCTGCATCCTGTTCTTGGGTTCATAACTACCTTCAATTCAGTATATTTAAGGGACTGAGAGTTTGATACATTGTTCCTCCCTTACAGTTGCATTTGCTCCTATTTGTAAATCTGCAGACTCAGGTGTGAATTATTCATGTAGTGATTTGTGTGATTTAGAAGTGGCACTTCAATGATCTTCCTAAACCTAGGAGACACTGAAACCCGGGACTGGGTGCAGGGCTAGTGCATGTTTTAAACCCAGTTGATGGCACCCCATCAAACATTTCACTTCAGTACTGTAAGTAAGCAGAAACTACAGAATTAGCTTTGTAGCATTCCAGCTAGGCCTAGTCAATTTGGCAGAAGCCTGATGTGCATTTTTAAAATGCTCTGTTCTGTCAGCTGTTAGGTTGTTCAAATGCTTTTATAATGGTCGATAAGCTTGTTAGACTTTACTCAGAAATTACTCTGCAGATGGAGTTGATCTGAAACCAATTCCAGTCGTTCAGTACAACCCGACAAGCACGTTTTTGCACAGGCTGAAGATCCTTAATGTTATATTTTAGGAATAGATCCTAGATCAAATTAAAATAAATTAATTGTGCCTCTTTGATTTAGATATCAACTGGGGTTCCTCCATGCAGGCTGGTACCTATAACCTGGCTCTTTCCTACTCCGTCTCTCTCACTGGGGTGGAGGATCATGTTAAAAACTTCAGGTACTTTTATACCTTTTTATTTTTGTAGTCTTCTGTTTTGGTGATGCATAGTCTCAAGCACAAACTGCATGTTTTCCCATAAGAACATGTACTCAGTATCTCTCATCTTGGATAAATGCTGGAGAAGCTTATTTGCAATCTGATATGCCTCAAATGTTTTCTCCTAAAACCATTATTGGATAATAATACGAGACGTAGTTTTATTTTATAAACTCTAGCGGTGCAATAAAAGGTATCCACACTCTGGATCTGTTCACCAAAATATTTTTTACTTTTACTGGTGCAACATCAAGATTAAAAAGTTAACAACATTTTGGTGCCATGCACTACGGTGGACGAGAAGTGCAAAGCAGTAGCAAATCTACACAGAGACGTAGCTGCAGCCTGGGGACTGAAACGGGGTGGTGACATCAGAGAAAGGGGTGGTGACATCAGAGAACGAGGTGGTGACATCAGAGAAAGAGGTGGTGACATCAGAGAAAGGGGTGGTGACATCAGAGAAAGGGGTGGAGGGTTAGTCTAAGAAACTACAGACACTTACAAATAGGCAGGTGTATCGTTTAAAAGCCTGCGGAAGTTACTTTTTTCATAATTGTTAGCCAGAGTTTTTAATTTATTTTTTGGTGGTGGTGGGGGGGGCGGGGGTAAAGCAAGGTTTTGGTCAATGTTTCCATATTTATAAGTTAGCGAATTACAAACATTTTGGTGCGGACACCCTTTTTGTTGCATATATACTTTTTATTTATCCAGCACTGTATTCTAATGAGTGCAAGACACCTTGACTTTTCTTAATCATAAATTCTAGCAGGAAAAGATGATTTTAAAGCAACACTTACGGCGCAAAAGGGAATGATTGTCTTTTTCTTAGTGATGAGACAACTATCCGAATATTTGAACGAATATTTGTTTTTTACATGTATTCGGATACAAAAATCAGTTTCAGGATCAACACAGCAGCTCTTGAGCCTCTATTTAAAAGTTTTAGACAGCAAAAAAGTAAGCAAGCCAGATTATGCGCGCACATGCACAGTGATTATATGGAAAGCCATCTCGGTCAAAAAAGCGTTGTGCTGCTTTAGAGCGAGTCAGAATCTCATGGGACAGAAAAAAAGTCAAGTACATCATTCTGGAATGCCTCGCTTAAACAGTACCCAACTTCATGGAAATGCTGTATAGTGATTTTTATATAGATTGTATATATTATATATGTGGAATATAATAAACGAGAACCAAAATGGTGATTTTTTCCCCCTTCATTTTACAACACCATTTCCACATTTGTTTTATTTGAAGTGTTTAAAGTTAAATTTCAGTTTTCGTTTGCTTGTTCAGCTATCATAAAGGCACAAGTAAACCTTTGAAAACGTGTCTATGGCCTATGAAGAAACGGCAATGACAAGGAAAGAAAAAATAAATAAAATAAAATGCGGTGTCAACTTTATGTACTATTTATTTCGGGAAAACAACGTTTAACTTGAACTGCTATTTGGCATCCTTTGTTTTGTAGTTAATTCACTGGGATAAAGTAAGTCCTACACAACCTATTCTTTACTCCTGGGTTATTTTTCTACATTAACGTGTTACATATTGTAAGGTCTTGCTGTAAAATAAAGGCACACACACAGGGCCATGCCTCCCTGCTGCTATGCTGTCTCTGCCTGAGTTCAGAGCAATATATTGGCTTTTATTACTTTTGAAAAAACGAACGAATATCCGAACGAATATTTAAATTATGAGCGAATATCCGAACATGAAAATCCCATGTTTGTTCCAGCACTACTTTTTCATGTGTATCTTGTTTCACACGTGCAAATCAAATTGATAATTTAAAGACAAATCTGAAATATCAATTGTTTCTCTCCCAGAAGTGGTTTTAGGTTAAAACCTTTGAGGCACATCAGATTCAAGTGACAAAGTAACACAATCCTGCAACATTTTTTTAGGGAAGTGAAGGAGATCTAGATGAGAAGTTCATTTTCCTTCTAAGTTAGCTAACGTGTCCTAATTTTAACAATTAAAGGCTTCTAAACTAAACCTATTTCTGTTACTTGGGCAGCAGTGTGGAGTAGTGGTTAGGGCTCTGGACTCTTGACCGGAGGGTCGTGGGTTCAATCCCACGTGGGGACACTGCTGCTGTACCCTTGAGCAAGGTACTTTACCTAGATTGCTCCAGTAAAAACCCAACTGTATAAATGGGTTTATTGTATGTAAAAATAATGTGATATCTTGTAACAATTGTAAGTCGCCCTGGATAAGGCGTCGCTAGAAATAAATAATAATAATACTTGAATACTATGCTGGACTTGTTACAACTGTTCCTGGATCAGTAGTTTTCATTCCTGTGGATATGCTATAGACTGGTTCATGTAATTGAAATATCACACTTGGTTGTCTTTGCAGGCCACAGTGTTTAATACTGACCGGTCCTCCAATGTTTCGTCCTGCTTTGGTTGATTTTGTGGGCACCTTTACCAAGAATATCAGCCTCATGATCTGTGGGAACATAATCACGGTAAGTAATCGGTACACCATTAGGTGCAGTACAATTATCTTGTGAGTTCACTCATTGCTGGCATTTAATCAACAAGTACAGAGAAACATCATCTGTAATTGGCAAACCCAGGACTGGAAGACCCAAAAAGCTGTCTAATAAGGATGAGCGATACTTGAAGATAATATCCTTAAGGAATAGAAAGAAGACAGGTGTTGAATTTACAACAGAACTGGCAGAAGGCACAGCTGTCGTTGTCCATCCATCAACAGTCCAAAGAACCTTTGACCATTATTCCATTGTCCAATTTCTGTGTTCCTGTGCATATTTTAGTCTTTTAGTCTTGTTCCCCTTTCTTAACACATCCTTTAAGTCCGGATTTCAAGAGTGACCTTCGTACTGTTGATTTGATGAACAGTGACACCTGTGCCTTCTGCCAGCCCTGTTGTCAATTCAATGCCTGTCTTCTTTCTATTCCTTAAGGATATTATCTTCAAGTATTGCTCATCCTTGTTAGACAGCTTTTTGGGTCCTCCAGTCCTGGGTTTGTCAATTACAGATGATGTTTCTCTGTACTTGTTGATTATGCTTTGGATACCACACCTTTAAAATTGAGTGATTTAAGCTATTTCTCTCAATGTTTTTCCTTCTTTATGCAAGTCAAGGTTGTAATAATAGTAGAAAACACAAGTGGAGGCTTTTAGTTAATTGTTGACGCTCATAACGCATCAGACTACAAAAATGCAACATGTCTAAGACTTTTACACAGCAGTGTATATACTGTAGAGTACATTTATCTGGCACAAATTAATCATGTTGTGGGGTATTTGCTTATTACATGAAATATAAACCATACCTAAACGCCTGGAATCAGATATCCTATCCTGGCTCTGTAAACCACAAACTATAAGATACACTGTATTTGTCTTGCTTTCTTGAATCGGTAATATGAAGATGAGCTTTTTTTTGTCTTTTTCAGGGTGATGGTAAGAATATCCAACAGGAAGAGAGAACCAGTAGAGAGGTGAAGTGGTTGAACAAGCGCAAGATTCGCTCCTTCTACACCTCGCTATCTGGGGACAACCTGAGAGATGGAGCCAAGAACCTCATGCAGGTAAAGGGTTTAAATGGATCATCTTCTCAAACTGGTATCTTCCATAGCCCCACTGTTGTAGAACAATTGGCTACTTTCTATTAATATAAAGGGGTTAGATTGTGCCCCTATAAAGCAGTGTAAGGTCAATGCTAGTGCACAAGCTCAGGTCATGAAGGTCAACGCTGGTGCATTTAGCTCAACTGTTACAAAACCCAGAGCTTAGAAAGTGCAACAATCATGTTGTAAGCAAACTCTGCAAGATCTTCAGATGAAGCAGGAAAGAGTGCAGGTGTGGTAAGAGTGCAATGAAATGTTCTGTGGAAACAACTATGCTGAGAAGAGGGGAATGGGTTACTCATATATCTTCTTGTTGCAGGCTACTGGCCTGGGAAAGCTGAAACCCAACACTCTCTTCATGGGTTTTAAGGGTAATTGGCAGGAAGACTTGCCACGAAACATGGATGACTATATTGGAACTATACAGTGAGTAACCTAGAAAGAATGAGCTGGTTGGTCAAGCTATCATAAGAACATAAGAAAAGTCAAGGCTTGTCCCTTGCTTCCATTTATGCCCCCTTGTTCATCTCTGTGCTAAATTAGGGCCCTATGGAATCCGCGTTATTTTGTTGTGATTTCCATTTTATTTTTTTCTGATTTCCATTTTTACCGTTTTAAAAAATGTAATTAGGTTTATTTAAATGAACTTATGCACACTGCAGGCAAGGCAAACAACACAAAACCGTAAATTTACAGGCTTCTAATTTTTCCATTTGGTTTGAGTTCATGTTCATTGGATTAAGAGTAATTTGTTATCTAACTGTATTGAGAAATAGTATTGTTAACTTTAAAAACAGGTTATTATTTTTTTGTTTTGTTTAGTTTTTTAGTGCTGTGTGGGGCGCTCCAAAGCAAACAGATAGACAGGGAGCTGAGTGATATTTAAAAAAAAAATTGTTTCAGAACTTTTCGTTTTGAAATGGATCAATTCTATATTTACTGCTATGCCCATGGTTTCACTACCATAAATCTTCTCTGCGTGAGCACTGTGATCTTATTGTTCAAAAGTGACTGTACTGCAAAATATCCCTGATATCCGCCAATCTACGGATCCTTAATTTAAATTAACAGTTTTTTTTTTATTGCCATCATTGCAAAATACAAATGGTGTACGTTTAAGTGGCAATATGTTCTTTAATAAAAAAAAAATAGTAGTCTGTGTGAAGTACTTTTTGTGTTTTAATACAGACGTTAAAAACAGTCTATAACGTTGTCTAAAAAGGTTTCTGTTTGTTTTCCATGATTGCATTTATTTCCCTTCATGTTTTTTTATCCCTTACAGAATACCCCGCCTCATTTCAACCCAGCTACAGAAACTGCCCCCACTTTTGAAACCAAAGTTACACCACTGCCTGTACTGACAATTAAAGTTTAACATTTTCCCTTTAAATATGTAAATCTCAGGCTTAATGCTCTACTGCCAATTGCATTTTTCTTCATACAGCACTTAATTCCGCATTCTTTTGATTCCGTGATTCCATCTGTGTTCTCGTTAACACGGATTCCATAGGGCCCTACTAAATTTTAAGTAGTGCCTTGGGTTAACTGCATCTATACCATTTATGATTTTAAGGACTTCAATCAAGTCCCCTCTTTTTTTTCTCTTTTTTCTAGGCTGAAGAGATTTCATTCTTTTAACCTTTCTTAATATCACATGTCATTAAGACCTGGGATCAGCCTAGTTGCTCTTCTCTGCAACTTCTTGAGTGCAATGATCTGTTTGTTTCACAGATTTACTTCAAGTCCAACAGGAAACATGTTTGTACTTAACTGTACAAAGTCTGCAGTTTTTCAACTTTATTTATTGATTTTTAATTTTTTTTTTTACAGTGATGCCTTTGACATGAACTGCGGGGTGTGTCTGCTGAGATTGACTGAGGGGTTGGACATTTCTTCCAAGGTGGAGACCCATGGTAAATTGTTTTTAGTTTTGTGCATGCGTAATACTTTGATATAGAAGCAATGCACATAAATCAAGTGGCTGTTGAACTAAATGTAACACATCTACTCCAAGTAGCTGATGAGTGAGTTCAGGATACTGACATTAGCATAAGACAGGTGCTTACCTCTTGAATACAGAGCTTGCTCTTTAGTAGAATGATACGAATTGTTTCTTTCAATCATATGGTTAATTCAATTGGTTGAGATGGCAGTTCATTATACTGTCTCAGAGCTAATGCCAAAGTGTTCTGAGATCTCTATAAATATGTTAAATGTCTGTCAAACAGGGGTTCCGATTTAATTTGTAATTGCTGTAATACTATACCCCAAAACCTTTCAGTAAATTCCATTTTACATTCAAACTAAGCTCCAATGATAAAGTTGGTTTATTTCAGTACATTCTTTTGATTGATTTTAGGAGGAAGCTGGGTTCAGTAGGTTCTGAGAATACTACATTAAATGAATGATATTAGGGTGATGTCTTATTGGAAAGGCTTACATCTGAAATCAGTTAAGAACTTTTTTTTCTCTATTTATTTACTGTACTTTCTTACTTCATAGTTAACCCTGCTTTTGAAAACCATGAAGCCACAGAAACTGAGAAAAAAGAAGATTCCACTGAAACTATCGGTGAGCTTCCTAAAATGACAGGATAGCCCAATACAATTCTGAAAGACTTTACACCCAGTGGCTTAAATATGTGCTGTTAAGTAATAACTATGGGGCACATCAAGTGCACAAGGAGATAACAGTGGAGTAGAAAAAAGCTAAGATGAAGAGAAGGGTATTTATACTGTACAACTGAGGGAGACTCTTGTCGCAAAAGTAAATTAAGCAAAGCGGTGGTTCTGGTAGGGAACTCTCCTTAACTTCAGATCAAATTTTGTAAACATCAGGCATATTTTAGGTGCTTCCAATACCAGATCAAATAGTCAGTCGAATAGCTAGTTTCTTATTTATCCTTCAATAAACAATACGTCCAGTGATCAGCAAGGAAAGGATTTATATCTTACCTCAATCCATCACGTACCTGCTGTGCACCAGAGTTCGCCTTCTCCTTCCCACCCTCCACCTGCTTTTTGGCTTTGTCTAAAGGGGAGGGCTGTTATCCTGCCCCCATCCTCATGGCTTCCCTACAGTCAGCCTCTCCACTAATCTGTGAGCTAATTTATGGGCAGGGGTACCTCGAAAGGTGATATATATTTATATATATATATATATATATATATATATATATATATATATATATATATATATATACAGTACTGTGCAAAAGTTTTAGGCAGGTGTGAAAAAATGCTGTAATGTAAGAATGCTTTCAAAAATAGACATGTTAATAGATTATATTTATCAATTAACTAAATGCAAAGTGAGTGAACAGAAGAAAAATCTAAATCAAATCCATATTTGGTGTGACCACCCTTTGCCTTCAAAACAGCATCAAGCATCAATTCTTCTAGGTACACTTGCACACAGTTTTTGAAGGAACTCGGCAGGTAGGTTGGCCCAAACATCTTGGAGAACTAACCACAGTTCTTCTGTGGATTTAGGCAGCCTCAGTTGCTTCTCTCTCTTCATGTAATCCCAGACAGACTCGATGATGTTGAGATCAGGGCTCTGTGGGGCCATACCATCACTTCCAGGACTCCTTGTTCTTCTTTACGCTGAAGATAGTTCTTAATGACTTTCGCTGTATGTTTGGGGTCGTTGTCATGCTGCAGAATAAATTTGGGGCCAATCAGATGCCTCCCTGATGGTATTGCATGATGGATAAGTATCTGCCTGTACTTCTCAGCATTGAGGAGACCATTAATTCTGACCAAATCCCCAACTCCATTTGCAGAAATGCAGCCCCAAACTTGCAAGGAACCTCCACCATGCTTCACTGTTGCCTGCAGACACTCATTCGTGTACGCTTTCCAGCCCTTCGGCGAACAAGCTGCCTTCTGCTACAGCCAAATATTTCAAATTTTGACTCATCAGTCCAGAGCACCTGCTGCCATTTTTCTGCACCCCAGTTCCTGTGTTTTCGTGCAGAGTTGAGTCGCTTGGCCTTGTTTCCATGTCGGAGGTATGGCTTTTTGGCTGCAAGTCTTCCATGAAGGCCACTTCTGACCAGACTTCTCCAGACAGTTGATGGGTGTACCAGGGTCCCACTGTTATCTGCCAGTTCTGAGCTGATGGCACTGCTGGACATCTTCCGATTGCAAAGGGAAGTAAGCATGATGTGTCTTTCATCTGCTGCAGTAAGTTTCCTTGGCCAACCACTGCGTCTACGGTCCTCAACATTGCCCGTTTCTTTGTGCTTCTTCAAAAGAGCTTGGACAGCACATCTGGAAACCCCTGTCTGTCTTGAAATGTCTGCCTGGGAGAGACCTTGCTGATGCAGTATAACTACCTTGTGTCTTGTTGTTGTGCTCAGTCTTGCCATGGTGTATGACTTTTAACAGTAAACTGTCTTCAGCAACCTCACCTTGTTAGCTGAGTTTGGCTGTTCCTCACCCAGTTTTATTCCTCCTACACAGCTGTTTCTGTTTCAGTTAATGATTGTGTTTCAACCTACATATTGAATTGATGATCATTAGCACCTGTTTGGTATAATTGTTTAATCATACACCTGACTATATGCTTACAAAATCCCTGACTTTATGCAAGTGTACCTAGAAGAATTGATGCTGTTTTGAAGGCAAAGAGTTGTCACACCAAATATGGATTTGATTTAGATTTTTCTTCTGTTCACTCACTTTGCATTTAGTTAATTGATAAATATAATCTATTAACATGTCTATTTTTGAAAGCATTCTTACTTTACAGCATTTTTCACACCTGCCTAAAACTTTTGCACAGTACTGTATATATATATATATATATATATATATATATATATATATATATATATATATATATATATATATATATATATATATAATGTAATTGTGTTGTCTAGTCTGTTATAGCTAGTATGTGTTTTTGTCTTTAAGATCTTGTATTTTTAAAAAATATTTCAGACATTCTAGATTTGTGAAAAAGTTGCACATGTTATGAGAAGTCGCTGAACTGAAGTTACAATGGGATGTGTGGATGTGTTGTAGCCAAGAGACTAATATATGAATACAGAAGTATTGCTCAGATTCGCCAGCACCCATTTATTGTATTAAGTTAATGGGTGTTTATACAAATGTTAAATACATACATGGTCACCACTGTGTGGACTGAATGCATAGTTGGTAATTGCTCATAACCTTTCTCTTGTCTTGAATTCCAGAGGATATGTGCTCATCGCATCTAGTGGATGAACAAGCCAGCAGCATTTTCCAGGGCAAACAAGGAAAGAAGGCCATTGATGTCTACTGGATTTATGATGATGGAGGTAACTGTTTTGACATTTGCCTGAAAACTAAATTGATCAATTTTCAGGTCCCTGATTATGTAACCATCCATTTTGCTGAAGATGAAATATTATGCCAATATTTAGCCTGTCCTTGTTTTTTTTTCACGTGGCTCTAATATCTAATCCTAAATAACAATAAATGTATTGTTTATTTTTACAACAGACTGTACATTTGCATTGCCCTGTTCACTGAAACCCGTGGGGGAAGCATTGCAGGGAAGCATATGGTTGGCTGCGGTGCACAAATAGCCTTGAGGATGCTTTTCTAAGGCAAATGTTTCTGGAATATTGTTACTGTCTTCACATACTACTTTCACACCCAAAGATGTCATTCAATTTTGGTCTGGATGTTTATGTAGGAATTAGGCAACATATGTGTACTGAAGCAATAATGCACTACATGGTGTATGGTGTACGGTTGGCTGTTATTTCTCTTATACAGTGGGCAAATATATACACAACACAATTTTATATTCTGTTTAAAAAATATGTATATGTTGTTTAATATCCTTCTGCAAGGAAAAGTAGTCCCACAAGACATTTTATTTATTCATTCTATTTGTTGTTATTTAAATTACATTTCAAAGAAAACATACAATACAAATAAAACAAATGGCCACAAAATTCAGAATGTTCAGATTAATCAGATACTTATTATATTCATTTGTCTACTTTATTTATATACATACACATTTCAGTTAATTGTAAAGGTCTGAAGTTTAACAGGCTGATGGCTTGTGTTTGCAAGGGTTGTAGGTGGCGCCGATGAGCTGTGATAATGTACCACTATTTCCGATTTTGAAGGGACGCTGTCCAGTCATTTTTCAGGCTGGTTTCACATCTGTGCTCCATTATAGCCATTATTGTTTTGCGATTTCAAGATCAGCATCAGAAAGTATATGAATTACCATATTTTGTATTGAGTGGTTATTATATATGGCAAGACTGTCCTGCTGCCTTGGACAGACCCAAAATCGTTCATCCAAGACTTCCATGATTAACAGGTATCTTGTTGTTGTAGCTGTTCTTGGGGAATTTATTTTGGGTTCAAATAAAAAGCAGTAGTGTCTGTTGGAGTCTTGGAAAGGTATTTTTAAAAACTAGAAACGGCACGTCTTGTCTTCTGGTCTTGCAAATATGAATCTGCGATGGCTCCCTTTTTTTTGCTCAGTAAACATTTTGTGATTTTACTTTTTTTGTCTCCTCATTAAAACTGGTAGACACATTCTAAACCATTTTCATCAGGCTTTATTTCAAATTAATTTTTTGTTAAGGGTCTTAGTCCTTCTCTGCCACATCTCGCCAAATAAAATTGTACATCAAACTATACTTTGCGAACCAATCCAACAGCTGTATTAGTTCATCCAGCCGCCTTTCAACAGAAAGTCCTCTGACGATTTCATACGCTCAACAAATCAAAACTACTCAAGTACTGGAGTTTTGCACACTGCTGTATCTTTAACTTGATTGTTTACTAAGGGGTTGTGAAGAGGATGTTATGTCATCTAAACGTCCTGACTGTTAAACCTGTCTCTTCCCCAGGCCTGACACTCCTAATCCCATACCTGCTGACCAGAAAGAAGAGGTGGAGACAGTGCAGAGTGAGGGTCTTCATCATCGGACACCAGGACACTGTAGAGGAGTCGAGGAAGGAGTGAGTTCAGCCTTGTCGTTCATCAAAGATTCTTGTTTTTTTTTCTTCTTTGAGGAGTGAACAAAACATCTTAAGACATCCCTTACCCTTTTAGAGCTGGTTTCTTTATCATTGGTTCAGTCTGCACCTCCCTCTGTAATACTGGTCAAACAGGTATTTGCACACTCTGGATCTCTGTAATTATACGTGTAAAACAATCATAGTTAGATTACTTATTACTAAGGCTGCTCCGATTAATAGATTAATCAGACCGATTAATCTACTAAAGAGTTGATCACAGAATTTTTTTTTCATTTAATCGTGCAGTTCTATTTTTGGATATAAAATAAAATCTTCTCCAATGATGAGTGAGCGGAGGGGGACATGTATGTTAAGTTAAGGTGTAAGAATAGCTACATTTCACACGATATTGCTTATTATAGAGATAGTTATTGAGAATTATATTGAGAACTTAGAAGTAATATTCAAAATTGCTTTTTACAAATAAATAAATAAAAAATGTCATAAGACAACGGAGACATTGTTGTTGATTTGGTTACAAATCAATTTTCAAGACCTTTCTCACAAAAAATCAAGGTGTACACCAGAAATACCTGAACTGATGAAGGCACCAATTCTTCAAATTGAGGTAATTATGTGGAATTACTTTCTCTGATTTCTGACTACGACAGCATGTTAAGCAATCACTTGTCAATAGCCACAGTATTCTCGGGCACCTCTAGCAAGGTTCCGAATGGCTAAATCTCTTCAGTGCCTCAGGTTCTGTTAGATTCAGAAGTACAAGAAGGAAGACAAGTACGTAGCTAAGTAAACAACCGATGTTCTGTGAAAATGTTACATTTACTAAAATAAAAACAATATAATAATGCTTTTAAAAAGACTAAATTGGCTTTCAGTCATTTGCTTGATATATATATATATATATATATATATATATATATATATATATTAGATTCTATTGATTGTTTAGTATTGCTGTGTAGGACAGCCGCTATAATATCCTTACCTTTATTAAAAATGTGCACAGATTGATCTTCCGATTAATCAACTAATGCCCATGAATTAACTGATCAAACATTTTAATCGATTGACAACCCTGATCATTACAAATAACTTGGTACACTTGCAAATAACAATAATTACAAATAACTTATTAGAAATAACAGATATATATTTGCCAAGTATACAAATGGAGATCCTGACATTCTGGCAATGCGTAATTACAACACGCAATTATAAAGTCATAATCATTATTTACTTTGGCAAATATGTGCTAAATAATAATAATATAATTAGAAAAAAAATATTATAAAAATAGCATAATAATAAATAAAATAATAATAAGAAAATGTACTTAAAACCCCAACAACATCAATTCCTTGAGAAATCGCCTCCTCCTCTTCATCAGATAACATCAAATTATTGTCAGAATTGTCACTTTCTGACTGGTGAAAAAGCATTTCTGACTCTTCTTCTGCTGTAAATTACTGTCCTGAAGAGCCAGTTTTTGTTTCCTGGGCTTGTTTTGGAGCTATATTTTCAAAATAACCATCAAGTTGTCCGTGCTGTTTATGCTCTCACTGAACTCCATTCACATACCTTATATGGCAACCTATGACGTTGTGGTTATTCTTGATGAATACAGTGAAGCCTCATCTTTCACACAAGACTTGATCTGCCAATTACCGATATTCCTACACTGAACTATTCAAACCAATGCACTTAGGCACCAGCTGTCAAAATACACTAGAGAGTGTAGCGGGTTAAAAGATAAGGTTCCACAGGTACAAGTGACGGTCAAAACTGAATTATTTACTAACTCTGTCTTTAACTGTCAGAAATTAACTTGTCTAATGCCCATTCATTGACATGTGTCTTATGAAGCTCAATAAATAAAAGGAAACCCTGCAACTCACATATCAGAAACATACTTTATTGGCTTAGCATTGCCTTCATCAGGGCACCATCTTAAAACTACTTCAGTTTTCAGTATTTTAAATTTACAAATCTATTAATCTATAGACCCTTGTCCTTTGAAAGTTGGTGAAGAGTTTGTGTTTTATCCAGCTTGTTTACTTGTTGCCTGCCAGACAAGATTTTTAAAAATGTACAAGCTCTGTGCTAAACCTGAAATATTTTTTTTCTGACAGAATGCTTTCCCTGCTGAGTCAATTCCGTTTGGACTTCCATGATGTCATTGTGATTATAGACAGTGAGCAAGCCCCATTGTCTGATAAGTAAGTTTGGCAAAAGTTGGCTACTAGAAGTTGAAGAATGAATTAGCTCACTGCTGTGTAACCTTTTTTGCTTAGGAGTCATGACGATATAAAAGAACTTCTTAAAGAGCCATACAAAATCAGATAACACTTTACATTAAGTGCCTTTAATTACTGTGCATTTACATAGTAGTTTCTTAGTAAATATATGTGTACTTACACATAATTAGAATGTTATTATGCATAATTACAATGTACTTACCATTGAAATCCTTTTGCATTGTATATGTAAATACACAATTGTAACAGAAAAGGGTTAGGGTTAGGTTTAGAGTCAGGTTTAGAGTTAGATTTAGTTAGGATTAGGTTTAGGATTATATCATGCAAAAAAATCCACATGAGGTACATTGTAACTATGCATACTACATTGTAATTATGTGTAAGTACACATATATTTACTAAGTAACTACTATGTAAATGCACCGTAATTAGAGACACTTCATGTAAATTCTTACCCCAAATAATTTATACAGAGTGATTTCATATGCGAACCACAAGGAAAAAAAGACATTACAGAATGTGTCATTTTGTTTCAAGTTTAGAAGTAGATAGTTATGGTGGACAGTGTTAAGAAGACTTGGCCTGTCTGCCTTAGAAATACTTTAATGGCAGCATCAAGACCATACATTGCAGGCACATTGAAAGCATCCTTAATCTAGAGGTCAAAGCTATCAAAACCTCCCATTGATGCACAACATAGTCCACATGTCTATAAACTAGAGGACACCTCATAAAGTATACATGGAGACAACCTGATCTCTTAAACTCACTGCACCCTCTACTTTATGTCAACCATAGTTACTAACTGTTGACAACTTTGGCTATTTCTTTTCAACAGTGTGAAGAGGTTTGAGGACTCCATTGCCTCCTACAGGCTCAATGATTGCTTACAGGACGAGGCTACAGTCCGGGAGCTGAAAAAGGACTGTCCCTGGATGATCTCAGACAGAGAAATGGAACAATTGAAACAGAAGGTTGGTTATTATAAGGGATCCAATACTTTGTATAGTAACCATATTGGTGGTTTCATAAATCCAGATTGGTCGTGGACTACTTTATCAAAGGTAGTCCAAAATTTGCACTAATATGGGTCTGTCCGACCAGACAATGTACTGTCCTTAAATGCAAGTAGTGGTTACAAATGGTTCTTGCCTTTGAATAGTACTTTCTGTTCTGCGAATTGCAAGTGTTCATGATGCCAAGTGTTACGTCAAGCTTTTTGCAAAATCAGTGTGCTTTACGAAACATGTGTGGAATGCATAACAGCAAGACTGTCTTTACAAACGTGTCTCTGTTGCTGCTGTTCTCATATACTAAAGACGGAGGGGGGAACCTGTTTGAAAGCAAAGGGATCTAGAGGAAATGTTGGGACCTTATGCTCCTAATTGCACCTTGAGATCAGCAAATGCAGAATTTTTGGTAGTTCCTAGGAGTCATCAAATCAGGAGCAGTGAAAGCCTTTAGTTATGCTCCATGCCTTTTGAACTCTGTCCAAAGCCAATACATATGTATTAGCTTATTACTGAGCTGGATTGATTGGCCAGTTGTATTTTATTGAATTTATATAGTAAAGCGCCATGAGATTCTCCACATGAAAAGCACTATATACAAGCAAATTATATTGTATTATATTATAGGGGAGTAAACAAAGAAAACCAGACCTCAGCAATAAAACAACATACAACTAACAACTGGAGCAAATGAATGAACGAAAATGTGTATATGAACGCTTTATTTTGCTTTTACTTTACTTCTAGCCATCGTTTGATATAATGTGTTGTTTATGCTGTGCAAAATGAATAAGACACCCAATGCGCACAGCTGTCTCCTAGCAAGTGAAGGCACCACTGTATTCTGGACGCTGTAGTTTATTCTAGGAACATGTCATCTAGGCACTGAGATATCATTGGAAAGCCCCAAGCCTCCTCTTACATTTGGTATATTACATTTGGCACCTGAACACCTACCGATTTGCTGCGCGTCACAGCACCGGAGCACTGAATGAGGGGCTGGTAGAAAGTATGCATACGGGCATGCCTGACATCAATGGAAAGCGCAAAGCCTGCGTTTTTAAATTATGTTGAAACTGGAACGCTGTCTGTTGAAGTGACCAAGTAATCGGCAACAAATGAAACTTAGGAGGTACTCATGTCACATGACTCAAGCATTAGTCTTGGTTTGCTGTAGTTTCGCTTAGGAATGTGTGTTCAGGACATCAAGATACAACATTCGAAAGCGCCAAATCTGTACTTTCAAAGGTATTAAGGTGCCTGAGATATTCATGTGAAGGTCAGGCACGCCAATACATTACGCCTGGGTTCCATACAGACTCCAAACCTAAAACAATTTGGGAAATTCAACCAGGCTGCCTGGACTAGAATTATCATTTGCATAGTGTAACAGGATGGGTGTCTGACAACTACCTAAAAGGAATTAAAAATCAAGTCACTAGATCCACATAATAAATGATACTAAAGCACCGTGGGGTCTGAATGGACCCCGGATTACCTTATGAGGGTTAATCAACTAAGACATTAGACTTCTTTCTCCCGTTTTACCAAAATGGAATGGTCAATATTCTGGACCTTTTCTTACAAGCTGTTTCTCCATTTTGCAGTTGTTGAGTATCGTAAGGTAGATGCAATAGGAGACCAGGAGTCACTTTTATATTTCCAATGTTTCTTTATATACTTTTAGGAGAGATTAATCAGAACCTGAATATAAACTGAACCAAACCTAACCTTTATATCGACTTCAGTAGACAAACCCTATTCCTAGATTTCTATTGGATAACTCAAACAAAAATGATAGTCGTCAGAGTCAAAGTCAAAAAGAGAAAGACAATATCAACATTTGTGTTTTGTGTTTTTATTAATGCCCCACCATAGTGTTTTGTCTTTTTGAGTGGTTCATTCAGATGTATATGAATGCCTGTTTCAATTCCCACAGTCTGAAAGAAAGATCCGGTTGAATGAGATTATCCAAGAATACTCCACTGAAGCAGCTTTGATCCTTGTGTAAGTAACTTATCTTTCTAAAACCAAGCAGAATGTTCTCCTTGTTGAGTGTTTACCGGTGTGTGTGCAAAATTAGACTTTCCTTGAAAGTTAAATCCAATCCAAAGAATGCAATTTTGCCACCTGCTGGAACTGGACATTTCCACATCTTTCTATATCCTATCTGTAGCTTGAAAGAAAATATATTTAATATATTTTTTATGAATGGGAAACATGTTAAATATATTAATAATATATGTATAACCTTACCATATATTTTCAACATATCAAATAAATATAGGTCTCTCAGATTAAATTATATTTAAAATATATTCCAAATGCACCAGATGTGTTTAATGTATTTTTTATATATATTGCTAATTCATTTTATTTAACTGACTAAAATATATATATTTACAATAGATTATTATCAATATATATTTGCAACATACCATGCATTTAAAATATATTATGCTTTTGCCTTACATTTGTCATATATTTTAAAAACATTAATTTTTATATATTAAATATATTTAGCAACAAATTGATGTAAATATTTTGGAACTGAATAAAAATACATTAAGAATGCATTCATAAGTTTCCCTGAAATGTATAATGATGTGATGTTGACATTAGACATTGATTAAACATTAACTATATATATATATATATATATATATATATATATATATATATATATATATATTACTGTACTCTATTACTGTATTTGCACAGAAGTTACTTAGTAAACACATGAGTACCTACACATAATTACAATTTTATTATGCATAGTTACAATGTACTTAATGCACAATATATGTAAGTACACAATTGTACAGTATTATTAAAAAAAAAAAGTTTTAGGGAAAGGTTAGTGTTTTATCATGCACATTAAATACATTATAACTAAAGCTTCTGTTTTTCGGGTTTTATTAATTGTATTTTTCGGTGGTTATTTTGAGCTATTTCCGAGTATTATGTAAATCGTTTTTCGGGGCTTTTGTTTCTGATATACTGTATGAAATTAGTGTTGTCTGTTACTTTTCAAAATGCTTGAGCGTTTTTTTTTCTGTCAAAATATGTATAGTAGTAACTCGACAGTACTTGCACACTTAAGTTGTACCTTCTTTCCTTTGCTGTCTTCCACAGCGAAATCCCTATGGTCACGGGCACATTCTTCTGGGGTTTTTGTGTGTAGGCATTTTTGTACATTTCGCCACAATTCTGTTTTAAATCCTCCATATCTTAACTGTAATACAGCTTGAAATCCCGCTACAAGCCCATCCTGATTGTAATCTTGTTTTAAATCTCGCAAGCGGAGTCTCCAATAGGAATGTAGGATTGTCACTCAGTAGTTGGGGCGGGTTTAAAGTATTCAGAACTAATCAATGATAGATACAAGTCAGGAAGCAGGACATTGCCCAGCAGCACTGAGAAATGTATTTATTATTATTTTTGTAGTAGGTTTTATATTTTAATGGGAATGGGGTAAAGTCAACGTGAATTGAAAAATGAAAACATAGTCTATTTTTGTCTTGCAGGAGCTTGCCCGTGGCAAACAAAGACTCCTGCCCAAGTGGACTGTACATGGCCTGGCTAGACGCATTGTCTCACAACCTGAAGTGTCCAACACTCCTGATCAGAGGAAACCAACAGAGTGTACTCACCTTCTACTGCCAATGAATCTCCTCTTCCTGTGACGTCTTTTACTATAAATATCAAGGCACTGGAGACCTACAACTGTCAAGGGCCTGGAAGCCAGATAACATGTGTGGTGTGGTGTTTTGAACTGGGAAATGCAAAACATTTTGTAATCTGAACCCTGGTCTGTAACTCAGCAGTTCTCACGCTTCTGCAGAGCCAGTCCAAATCTGCTGGAAAATATGCAAAAAAAAAACCTCTGGTCATTTTCAGTAGATATCTGCTGAATGTTCTGCGAAGCATCTTATGTGTTTCATATTTGTATTAATAATGGCTTCTTAAAATGCAAATCAAGTAAACATAATTTTAGGTTAACTACTTCCAATTTAATATATCAAGCATTTTCGTCAGTAAAATCTCTAGGAACTGTTTAGAATAATTATGATGATGATGTAGCCCAGTATGCATAGTCAATGCCTGGAATGTACTATTGTCTTTGGTGATCTCGCACTATACTGATGTATGGCAGACCTTTCCCAACAAAGTCTGTCAAGTTAGATATTTGCATGTTATCCTCTGAAGCATCTTGATACCTGATTTGCATAAAGTTAGAGACTCCGTAGTCACTTATTATAGGAATTTGTAGTTTGCTTGAGTCTTCCACACCCTACAAGATGGCTGACAGCCAGAGGAATGCACTTGTAGTTCAAATTGATTCAGCCGTTAGTAGTACCATACAGATTGTTAGCGGGTGACTTCTGTTAAAATCAAAGAAGTAATGATTTTCTATTAAATATTTATATATAAAACACAAATGTCTAATTGTTTGTGTTCTTTCCTTTTAGCAATGTGTTTAACCCTTTAAGGTACAAGGGGCAATCACTGCTGTGCAAAAGTCTTAGAACATAAGAACATAAGAAAGTTTACAAACGAGAGGAGGCCATTCAGCCCATCTTGCTCGTTTGGTTGCTCTTAGACACATTCAGGAGTTACTATATATATATATATATATATATATATATATATATATATATATATATATATATATATATATATATATATCGATGTTATGAGCATCAACGATTTACTCAAAGCCTCCACTAGCGTTTTCCACTATTATAACAACTATGACTGTTATTAATACAGCTTAGTTTGGGTGAGAAGAAACCAAGCTTGTTATTTAGCAATCTTTAATTCTCAATGATTATAATTTTCAAAAACTTATGATCACAACAACTCAAAGTAAACTGTACATGAGCAGCTAATATGAAGTGTTGTAGAAGCTAACCCATCACATTTACCCAGTGGTTCTCAACAGGGGGGCGCAATAAGTTTTTTTTTTTTTTTAAATGTATACGTGACATGATTGTCTGTATATGGTGTGGGTTGATTCTATGTCAGTATTAAAGCAGGTTGATTCTATGGTAGTATAAACCCCTCCCCCAAAATGTGCAAAATGTCTAAGACTTTTGCAAAGCAGTGTATGTGCCCCACAAATAATAATAATAATAGTAATAATAATAATATGGTAACTTTTTTGCAATGAGGTACACAAAACAGGGTTTCAAATGGACTGAACAGTTGGATCTGGTCATCCAAATTGTCAGTTTTGACAATACTTGATACCCGATACTTGAGTCCCTCATAAATGAATTTTAAGTGTGAGCAACAAGTGCTCAGTTCCTTGTGTACCTTAATAGTCCAGTGGTTAAGCACAACAAATAGGCAAGATTGTGCACTTTTTCATACAAATGTGAAACTTTGCATACATACAAGTTTAGGTGCTGAAAATGTTCTGATATGATCAGTTGATCAGTGCCCCCTGGTGGCTGACCCGAGCAAGCAGTTTACCAGTTGAAGGGTGTTCGACCACAGTTTAATAATTGGCCAGTTAAGGCTCAAGGTGGCTCTAAATGTTGAAGGTGAGAATTATCATACAGTAATCACAAAGTAAAGCAAAATAATCACAAAAATGAGCAAACATTGCTGCATAATATATGTTTCATGCACATTTTGGCCTCTAGTTTTCTAGGTTACAGTTCTAGGTACCTGTGGAATAAAATTATATACAATATTATCATTTCAAATGTTTATGTATTGACAATTTTGCCAAAAAACTTACTCCTCCCCCTTTTTCTTTATCAGAATTCACAAAATTGAATAAAACATGCACAAATCAATTTATCCGATCGTATGAGGGCTCAAAATGTTAAGGAAAATGTGGATTTACTATTTGTAGTATTTAAATGTCAAATTGATAGATTTGCTTCAGTTTATATGATGAATAATATCAATATGTATACTCCAACATTCTCATATGTCCAAGCATCATCAGTGCCATCTATGTACACCACAATCCATCGGCAACTACAGCAACAGGTTCACTCATGGCACTGGAATTTCACTGTTCCAGCATCCTGACTGATAGACGGGGTGAATGGGAATGACGTCACTATCAGGCTGGCTCTTTAAAGCATGTGAATACTCTGCCACACTTCTTCACAAATGCCCCCCCCCATTTCAACACAAGCACAACACCCACCATTGACAGCTGCAGCTGTTTCTCTTTCATCTGATGGGCACAGGGCAGAGACGCACATCCAAGGAGAATATGCTTGGCCAGAGAAAGTGAAAAAATGATGTACATGATGTTCACCTGATAAGATGAGAGGCAACACACTTCCTGGTCTGCATACCATACAAATAGCCAGTCCCCTAATATTCTGCCAAAAAGCTCCACTGCATTATTGCTACTATTTGAAGATTCAAGTCACTCACTTGCAATGATGCAACATTCAATTACAATTGTATGGAATGCAGTACAGCACGAACCCAGGTCAGATCCCCATTCTTGCTTGTGACCAGCCACTCTGCGCAAGAACATTCAATGGACATGGCCAAATATTATTTATTTATTTATATGTATTTATGTATTTATTTATGTATTTATTTCTTAGCAGACACCCTTATCCATAAGAGCAGTTATAAAATACAATAAAGTTAGTAGAAAATCGGAGCAAATAAAAGAAAATAAAAAATACAGTAAATAATTACGTTTGAGAGCGATTTCGGCTAAGAGCAGTTAAACTTATACTAAAAATATTTGCTTATCAGAGTAAATTCCATTAAGAGCAAGTAGTAAATACAATAAATGGATAAGACTGATTAAAAAAATTGAATATGGTTAACTTTAAGAGTAAAATCAAGTACAGGATGCAGAAAATAGTTATAATTAAGAGCAGTAGTAGAATACAGCAAAGTGTTGCGCAGGTAAGTACAGGTACAAGGTGATGCAAGTACTGATACAATTGGGTGGCATATAGTCCAGTATAGTTGAGGGTTGTGAGATTTACAGATGTTGTCTGAACAGGTGTTTCTTGAGGAGGCGCCGAGAAGGTGGTGAGGGACTGAGTAGTCCTTATATCTGTGGGTAGGTTGTTCCACCACTGAGGAGCAAGGGTGGAGAAGGAGCGTGCTCTGGAAGCGGGGGAGTGGAGGGGGGTACAGATAATCTGCCAGTGGTGGAGTAGTGGAGGGGGGCAAGAGGGAGTGTAGGAAGAAATAATAGTCTTGAGATAGGAGGGAGCAGAAAGGTCGAGACAGCGATAGGTGAGTACAAGAGTTTTGAATTGATTTGAGCGGCGATAGGGAGCCAGTGGAGGGAACGGAGCAGCAGGGGAGAAACGAGTAAGGGAAAGACAAGGTGAGCAGCAGAGTTTTGGATGAGCCGGAGCGGACAAATAGCAGAGGCAGGGAGACCGGCCATGAGGGATTTGCAGTAGTCAAGGCAGGACAGTACCAGGGCCTGAACTAGGAGCTGCGTGGAGTAGTTAGTGAGGAATGGGCGAATTCTGCATATGTTGCTAAGGAAGAAGTGACAGGAGCGTGCCAGAGTAGAGATGTGTCTTTCAAACCATAAAGGAGGCGGGAGTATTGCGTGACATCACATAACCATGTTCTCAGTAAACTGAATGATGATTGGTCAAGGGGATGTTCATCCAGGACGAACTTTACAATGTTGGACCAGGAACAACAGCAACACATCAAAATCAGGTTGTGCAGATTCACCCCTTCACCAACCATGATCACCTTATTTATAAACTTGTGACTGGAGCTTAATTGCTCATTTAAACACGTATTCAATTGACGGCTCCAGCCACATTCCCATGTGTGTTTTAACAGGGAGGATTTTAACTCCCTCCCTGCCATCCCATATTCCACACACATACACATACATACCCGCACTTCTGCCCTGCCACGCTGCCACAGGTGGAAACACCCCAAAACAGTACAAATAACGGCTGATACCTGACGGAGCATGGATGAGGCAGCATGGAGCATGGAGGAGGCAGGAAGGAGGAGGGAGTATGGAAGAGGGAGCAGGGAACATGGAGAAGGGAGCATAGAGGAGGCAGCAGGGATGAGGGAGCACGGAGGAGGCAGCAGTGATGAGGGAGCAGGGAGCATGGAGGAGGGAGCGTGGAAGAGGGAGCAAGGAACATGGAGAAGGGATTAGGGAGCATGGAGGAGGCAGCAGGTATGAGGGAGCAGGGAGTATGGAGCATTGATAGTGTTTAGCGTTTCCGGTTTATTCTGAATTTTAAAGAAAAATTACAGGATTTTTTTTTTAATTGGACGTCGGTTTTTACTGATTTGTACCCGATTTTTGTCTATTATTCAATATTTTCTCTGTACTGTTTTCTAGGAAATGCACAATATTTTGATTAAAATGCTGTTTTATTTTGCCTCTTACATTGTTATAAGCAGCTCCACGTTGTATATGGGCGTAGTAACTACTAGCTTGATCAAAAACTAAATTGAAATACAGTACTTACACGAAAATATAATATTTTTAGTGGATGAGGAATGGAGAGAAAACGTAAATCAGTTTATGAATATTCAAAAGAAAACAAATGTTTCGAAGTATACAAAAAGCAAAAATAGCAGGAGTGGGTCAGATGAGGCAGAGGATGCATAGCGCTGCAAATACTGCTGCATTGAGGTACATGTTCGCGCTGACAATAAAAGAACATACTGAAAAATAAGTGACACATTAAACTAAAACAAGAAAGTGAACTGAGAGACAAGCAATCTGTGTATCCTGCTTTTACACGTGCTTTAATAAAAAAAAAGTGCAGAATGACTGTGTTAATGAGTTTGTCACAGCGCTGTGCTTTGCTGGACAGCCACTGTTTATTGCTGAGAGGTATGTATTGGTGACTTCGTGCGACAGTACTGTCTATCAGCTAAATGCCGACAATACTAATACCATAAATATTTGACAGAAAATGGTGATGCTTTAGTTGTAATTATTTTTCTTATATATATACAGTACTGTGCAAAAGTTTTAGACAGGTGTGAAAAAATGCTGTAAAGTAAGAATGCTTTCAAAAATAGACATGTTAATAGTTTATGTTTATCAATTAACAAAATGCAAAGTGAGTGAACAGAAGAAAAATCTACATCAAATCAATATTTGGTGTGACCACCCTTTGCCTTCAAAACAGCATCAATTCTTCTAGGTACACTTGCACACAGTTTTTGAAGGAACTCGGCAGGTAGGTTGGCCCAAACATCTTGGAGAACTAACCACAGTTCTTCTGTGGATTTAGGCAGCCTCAGTTGCTTCTCTCTCTTCATGTAATCCCAGACAGACTCGATGATGTTGAGATCAGGGCTCTGTTGGGGCCATACCATCACTTCCAGGACTCCTTGTTCTTCTTTACGCTGAAGATAGTTCTTAATGACTTTCGCTGTATGTTTGGGGTCGTTGTCATGCTGCAGAATAAATTTGGGGCTAATCAGATGCCTCCCTCATGGTATTGAATGATGGATAAGTATTTGCCTGTACTTCTCAGCATTGAGGAGACCATTAATTCTGACCAAATCCCCAACTCCATTTGCAGAAATGCAGCCCCAAACTTGCAAGGAACCTCCACCATGCTTCACTGTTGCCTGCAGACACTCATTTGTGTACCGCTTTCCAACCCTTCGGCGAACAAACTGCCTTCTGCTACAGCCAAATATTTAAAATTTTGACTCATCAGTCCAGAGCACCTGCTGCCATTTTTCTGCACCCCAGTTCCTGTGTTTTCGTGCATAGTTGAGTCGCTTGGCCTTGTTTCCACGTCGGAGCTATGGCTTTTTGGCCGCAAGTCTTCCATGAAGGCCACTTCTGACCAGACTTCTCCGGACAGTAGATGGGTGTACCAGGGTCCCACTGTTTTCTGCCAATTCTGAGCTGATGGCACTGCTGGAAATCTTCCGATTGCAAAGGGAGGTAAGCATGATGTGTCTTTCATCTGCTGCAGTAAGTTTCCTTGGCCGACCACTGCGTCTACGGTCCTCAACGTTGCCCGTTTCTTTTTGCTTCTTCAAAAGAGCTTGGACAGCACATCTGGAAACCCCTGTCTGCCTTGAAATTTCTGCCTGGGAGAGACCTTGCTGATGCAGTATAACTACCTTCTGTCTTGTTGCTGTGCTCAGTCTTGCCATGGTGTATGACTTTTGACAGTAAACTGTCTTCAGCAACCTCACCTTGTTAGCTGAGTTTGGCTGTTCCTCACCCAGTTTTATTCCTCCTACACAGCTGTTTCTGTTTCAGTTAATGATTGTGTTTCAACCTACATATTGAATTGATGATCATTAGCACAAGTTTGGTATAATTGTTTAATCATACACCTGACTATATGCCTACAAAATCCCTGACTTTGTGCAAGTGTACCTAGAAGAATTGATGCTGTTTTGAAGGCAAAGGGTGGTCACACCAAATATGGATTTGATTTAGATTTTTCTTCTGTTCACTCACTTTGCATTTAGTTAATTGATAAATATAATCTATTAACATGTCTATTTTTGAAAGCATTCTTACTTTACAGTATTTTTTCACACCTGCCTAAAACTTTTGCACAGTACTGTATATATATATATATATATATATATATATACACACAAGAGCAATTCCTCCACCGGGACCCAGCTCGGCTGCGCCTCGCTGTTGAGTTGCATACACCGGCGCTTGTTTCAGCCCGCCTACTCAGTGGGCTGGTAAAAACAAAACAAAATCAGTTACCCGCGTTGCCGTGGTGACTGTTATTTTTATCTATACAGCTTGCTGTGGTGTGTATATGTGTTTTTTCTTTACTGCTTTGCAGTTTAAAAAGAAAAAGTAGTGGCAGTGTGATTCCTCCACCGCTGAGTCCCGCTGTTGAGTTGAATCAGCTGGCAAGCCTCAGAAAGATGGGAGTGATACACAACCGTCAATTGGTAATGACAGAGGCACCCAACTCTGGTTGGGGGGCGGTCTGGGCAGGCAGAGGAGTTCACAGACCCTGGTCGGATCGCTGGACATCCCTGCACATAAATGCGTGTGAGCTGAGAGCAGCCCACGAGTGGCCCAATGCATTTTGCACGCATTCCCTCCACTGGGGCGTTACACGCCATTTTTGGAAGTATTTTCAAATTTGGTGCATGGCCAGAGGTTATGACCCCAATTATTGTCCTATAGCAACTAATTTGCAGTTTCTGCTGTTAGAGGTGGGTCGATCCACCTCTACATTGAAGCAGCCATATCTGCATGCCATCTCCCCATTGTCCCAGACGCTTATATACTAGTGATCCATTTTTGGAATGGGTGCTCAGGAGTTAAGCCCACCTAGGAGGGCCTTTCTCCCTGAATGGAGCCTTTAATATTGTACTGGAGGCTCTCACAAAGGCCTCATTTGAGCCTATACACTCCATAGAGTTGAAACATCTGTCTGAAGACAGCATTCCTCTTGGCTATCACCTCCGCAAAGCGGGTCAGTGAGCTGCAGGTGCTCTATGTGCACAGCTCCTGCATGCGTATTTGGGAAGATGGCAGCAGGGTGTCTCTGCACACCAACCCTGCTTTCCTCCCCAAGGTGATCACAGACTTCCACGTTAATCAGTCTGTGGAACTGGAGTCCTTCCATCCACCTCTATTTGCTTCAACAGAGGATGAGAGATTGAATTTCCTCTGCCCAGTGCGGGCATTGAGATGCTACATGCGTAGGACAAGAGCTCTGCATCAATCTGACCAGCTCTTCGTCTGTCACAGGACACGGACCCTAGGACAGCCCCTCTCTAAGCAGTCTGTCACATTGGATTGTGGACACAGTCTATACTGCGTATACTGGTGTTGGCTTGCCCCCACCTGGTAGGGTAGCCGCACACTCCACTAGAGGGTTGGCTACATTTTGGGCCCTCTTCAGAGGGGCCTCAATGTCTGATATTTGTACTGCGGCTAGCTGGGGTATGCCACATACTTTCACCAGGTTCTACCGCCTTCATTAGGCACAAGGGTCCTTGAGGGTGTAAGTTCACACCGCTAACCTCTGGGTTAGACAGTGCTAGTGCATCCCTCATATGCTGCTGTTCCTTCTCCCGCGCGACGGCTCTGGTATACGTTATCCCATACGTAATATCATTGGTGGTCATCTTCGAATTGAAAGGGAACGTTAGGTTACCTACCGTAACCCTGGTTCCCTGAAAGAGAAGATGACCACCAACCATGAGGCTGCATCGGTCGCCCTCATGGGTTTGATGGAGAAAGAGAAATGGCTACCTTTTGTTAGTAGTTTTATACCCTCGGTGGGCGGGACCAAGTGCGTCATCCCAGGAAGGGACCTATCGACAGCTCTGGTATAGAGAGCTCAGCGATACCTACCCAATCGGCAGGCATATCCCATATGTAATGTCATTGGTGGTCGTCTCCTCTTTCAGGGAACCAGGGTTGTGGTAGGTAAACATTCATTTAAATACAGCATTTCGGCTGTACAGATGTTTGATATGATTAAATAAAACTTTTGAGTTGTATCAGATAGTTTGTCTTTCATTTTAATATTGATGGTGTTTAAAATGTACCGTGATAATGACTGCCGTCGGCAGTTCTAGTGTTTAAGTAGTCCATACATGTACAGTGTGTGTATTTGTTTTTTGGGGGGTGTCTATGTTTTGTGTGGCCTTTCTGCTGGAGATTATTTGATGTTAAGTCAGAAGAATGGGATCTTGACTGCTGAAACCTCGTGAGCCACAAGCACGATTCCTGCTCAGGTTTACATGGGTTTTTACAGCTATTTTTATCATGAGAAAGCGATTGACCCTGCTCTTAAAGTCGCGCTGCCAAAAGGACGTCCTTTTGCTGTTTCACGATGTGCTCGCGTGACAACATCACACAGTCATGAATGAAGAGTCAATTTTCAAGTGCATGTAAACCAAGCCAATGTCTCCTGGTAGTTGAGTAAACTGATAACTAATAATGATAATTAAAATCCAACAAAATTCAATAAAAGTGTCAAATTGGACTTTAATAAAGACTGGAATGAAACAAACAGTCTTGAATTGGTAATTAAATATACCTGAATTTGAGGTACAATTTTGGTTTAAAATTAATTGTAAGAATAAAACTGAAAGTTAAATCATTTGAAACTATGATAAGGGACAGATTTTGAATTTGCAATCAATATAACAAATGTAAAATAATAGAAACAGTAAGAAGGGAGAATGAGTTCCCTAAACAGTAATGCACAGTATAATACTACACCTGGTCATTCTCTTTACAGGAAAACAGAGACCATATGGGACCCCACCCCCCCAAACGACTAAGACCCAGTGCATCCAATGTGGTCAGTATGTACAACTGCAGATCCAGCAGACGCCAGGACTATAAGCATGGCGCAAGGACAGTGAAAGGCTTGGCTCTGATAAAAATATGGAAATTGTCTAAACAAGACTAATATCCAGAGCCCAGGTATGTCCAGAAAGGTGGGAGCATAACTCTGCAGTGTCCTGGGGACAGACTTGCAGAACTGACTCACTGCCACTTTTACAGGATTACTCCTACTGATGAACCGCAAAACTGCACCTACTTGATCACGAGCTATGAGGGACAATGGGACAGCACACAGTTTGGTGGAATATATGTGTGACATTAGTTTAAACATTAGCCTGAGTAATTCAAGAACAACAGTTTGGAGTGTATTAATAATTAAGTCAAGTCTCTCTCTCTCTGTACATGATGAGGAAAACAGTGTAGTTAGCTTCCATGCAGGAAACACGTTTCTGGGCATTGAGCCAAGAGGAAATGTGGTTAAAGGCTTAGCAACTGCACCCAAGCTGAAACAAGAAGGTGATGTGATGACAAAACCACAGAGAGGACAGTTTAAAGTTTAAATGTTTAGTGGATTCATCCACTACACACTGATGAATTCAAATGTTTTTCAAAATTATTTTGGATAATATAAACATGGTATTGACGAATGCTATGTATAATATGTAATGCCTTAACTGTTATTTCTAATCAACATTGCATACAGTATATTAATATTAAACAATGGCTGAAAGGGGAAATGAATAATCTAATAAGGGATTATAAAGAAAAAAATCTCTGAGCAAGTGATGAAGGTAAAAAAATACATAAAAACAACTTGGAAGGTGATCTGATTCAAGCATTCAAAATTCTAAAAGGTATAGACAATGTCGACCCAGGGGACTTTTTTGACCTGAAAAAAAAACTATTAATGTTGTTGAACAATTGTGAGGGTCTGGAACCAACTCCCCAGTAATGTTATTGAAGCCGAAACCCTGGGATCCTTCAAGAAGTTGCTTGATGAGATTCTGGGATCAATAAGCTACTAACAACCAAATGAGCAAGATAGGCTGAATGGCCTCCTCTCGTTTGTAAACTTTCTTATGTTCTTAATATGGCAATGGGAAATGAACCAGCAGGTGAGACAGTTAACAAGATATAGTATATGGGTGCCAGAGTTCAATAGAATGCCTTGCTACCGCTTCTTTTTTAACGCTAGACTTACTTCATTGTTTAGTTTATGTCTGTATATAGTTAAGGATAGCAAAGGGGTTCCTCGTGAGTAATTGTGAGCACTGGTAAGCTCTGAGATATCGTATCCAGACCCTACAGAGCGTCTATTACCGCCAACCCACCACCGCACATCCATCACCGTGTGACCCCGAACAGCGCAACCCCACCACCGCGTGACCCCGTACAGCGCAACCCCATCACCGATGGACACCTTTACAGCGACAGCCCGAGATGCATTCAGGGTCTTAAGTTATTGTGAAGTAGCTGCATGGTTTGTTTCAAGTTATTATTATTATTATTTTTTTTTTTTACACATTACCTTAACAAGTTGATCTTCTATTTTCCATGCAGAGTTCCGATAAAGGACACTTCAAAAGCAATTCATGTTCAAAGCACTTTTTTTTATTATCATTTGGCATAGAGTACCAAAACAAATAAATAAATTCAAAACAACGTAAAACGACATTCTGCTTCCCTCTCTAACAAAAATAGTTCCAGTGCCACACTAATATCTGCTCGGATGGAAAATAAAACTTTAAAAAATGTATTTATACATCATTATTATTATTAATAATAATAATAATAATAATAATAATAATAATAATAATAATAATAATAATAATAATAATAATCCTGGCTTCTTTTCAAATAAACATGGTTCCTCTTTTTTGTGCTACTTTACGATATGCTATGGTAAATTAAGATTAGGCATTGAACAAACAAATAACGAAAACAATGTTTTAAAAAAAAAGATATTTCTGAAGTTTTGACAGTCGGTTATGCAGGATTTCTTTCCTTTTTTTTTTTTTGAACATTATTTTGTTGTCCTTGCTTCTCCGCCACTACTTTTAAGTCTGGTCAACCCATACTGTTGTTTGCTGCTAAAACGGAATTGTCCCATGTGCTCTATGAAACTAAAAGGGTGTTGTAGTCGGGTAATTTACCTTTAAGATTTTCTGAATTGGCTATGGAGCAAAACTGATCCATTCAAGTCTGATGACTGTATAGTGCTACAGAATATAATAAGCTATTAAAGGCCAGCAATGTTATATCTATGTTTATGCTGAAATATTCTCCCTTTTGATTAACTCACAGACAGTTTCATGCATTAACTTTATTCTTCACCTCTAATATTAATTAATAATAAGTATTATTAGTATTAATAATAGTAGTAATACTAGCAATAATAATAATTAGCGGCTAACTGCATGCCTTGGACCTGGTGCAAGGCTATATCATAATAATAATCATGTTTTGTCCAGAAGTATACCTATTTTGTTGATTGAACTGTTTGAATTGAATAATTCAAGAAGGTTAAAAAAAAAACCTGGGTTTAAAAAAAAAAGAAGAAATTCTGCATAACCGACTGTCAAAACTTTAGGGTAGGCTAAAGTTAGCAGTTAAATAGAAATCTTCTGAGATATCTTTTTTTAACATTGTTTTGGTTGTTCGTTTGTTGAATGCTTAATGTTAATTTACCATAGCATATCGTAAAGTAGCACAAAAAAGAGGAACCATGTTTATTTGAAAAGAAGCCAGGATTATTATTATTATTATTATTATTATTATTATTATTATTATTATTATTATTATTAATAATGTGGGTTTTTTTCCATCCGAGCAGATATTAGTGTGACATTGGAACTATTTTTGTTAGAGAGGGAACTAGAATGTTGTTTTGTTTTGACTTTATTTATTTATTTTGGTACTCTGCCAAATGATGATAAAAAAAAATGCTTTGAACATGAATTGCTTCTGAAGTGTCCTTTACCGGAACTCTGCATGGAAAATACATCTTTACTGAAGAAAGGCAACTTGTTAAGGTAATGTGTAAAAAAATAAAAATAATAAATAACAAACAACCATGCAGCTACTTCACAATAACTTAAGACCCTGAATGCATCTCAGGCAGGCAGCAAGTATAGCTACAAAGTTGTGTGCGGTGATGCGCTTTAACGGGGCTTGCGGTGGTGGTCTGTCACTGTAAAGGTGTCCCGTGGTGATGGGGTTACGCTGTACGGGGTCACGTGGTGATGGGGTTGCGCTGTACGGGGTCACGTGGTGATGGGGTTGCGCTGTACGGGGTCACGTGGTGGTGGGGTTGCACTGTACGGGGTCACGTGGTGATGGGGTTGCGCTGTACGGGGTCACGTGGTGATGGGGTTGCGCTGTACGGGGTCACGTGGTGATGGGGTTGCGCTGTACGGGGTCACGTGGTGATGGGGTTGCGCTGTACGGGGTCACGTGGTGATGGGGTTGCGCTGTACGGGGTCACGTGGTGGTGGGGTTGCGCTGTACGGGGTCACGTGGTGATGGGGTTGCACTGTACGGGGTCACGTGGTGGTGGGGTTGCGCTGTACGGGGTCACGTGGTGATGGGGTTGCGCTGTACGGGGTCACGTGGTGATGGGGTTGCGCTGTACGGGGTCACGTGGTGATGGGGTTGCGCCTTACTGGGTCACGCGGTGATGGGTTTGCGGTAATAGACGCGCAGTTATAACCCCGAGATATAGTTCAAATTGTACTTTGTTCTTGTAAATTGTTCTTTTTGTCCAAAAGTACAAAATGGGGGAATTGTAGGGATGATATTCTGCATAAAATATTAATTGTGTATTTGATTATAAGTTTCTTTACTTCTTTGTTAAAGTTTTCATATGTGTATGAGTTTTTATATTTTCATATTTTGATACAACTTAAAGCACATGTAACTAGCTAAGTAAAATGTCTCTCTCTCTGCAAAAACTAGACATGTGCAGCTTCTGCACATGCTTCTGTAAAATGTCTCTCTCTCTGCAAAAACTAGACATGTGCAGCTTCTTGTATCTTGGCGTCTGGGCAAAGAGCCAAAGTTAGCAGGTTTCTAGCTAAGATGCGTAGAGGAGTGGCAAATAAGTATATATATGTAGCACAGTGTGAAAAGAGATTACCGCAAACAACAAGCTAGTTTGAACCAGTTTTAATAGCAATAAAAAAAGGTTTCTGCCTTTAGCACTGATAATGGAGCCAGCAGCAGTTCTACAAATGAACATCCGCTTTTATCTTTAAACTTGATTGTGAAGAATGCCTTGCAGAATACACCAGACCTGGAGCTTATCCGAGTGCAGGCAAGGAACATAGTTGGATTCTTCAGATCAAGTACAAACGCCAAAGAAAAGCTAGCAGAAGTCCAAGTGCAACTTAACAAACCACAGCAAAAGCAAGTGCAGGAGGCAGATACTCGATGGAACAGCACTTATGAAATGTTTCAAAGGCTTGTGGATCAAAAAGAATGCATTGCTGCGGCTCTTGTCACTTTAAAGAACGCATTGCTGCGGCTCTTGTCGCTTTAAAGAACGCATTGCTGCGGCTCTTGTCACTTTAAAGAACGCATTGCTGCGGCTCTTGTCGCTTTAAAGAACGCATTGCTGCGGCTCTTGTCACTTTAAAGAACGCATTGCTGCGGCTCTTGTCACTTTAAAGAACGCATTGCTGCAGCTCTTGTCACTTTAAAGAACGCATTGCTGCGGCTCTTGTCTCTTTAAAGAACGCATTGCTGCGGCTCTTGTCACTTTAAAGAACGCATTGCTGCGGCTCTTGCACTTTAAAGAACGCATTGCTGCGGCTCTTGTCACTTTAAAGAACGCATTGCTGCGGCTCTTGTCTCTTTAAAGAACGCATTGCTGCGGCTCTTGTCACTTTAAAGAACGCATTGCTGCGGCTCTTGTCTCTTTAAAGAACGCATTGCTGCGGCTCTTGTCACTTTAAAGAACGCATTGCTGCGGCTCTTGTCACTTTAAAGAACGCATTGCTGCGGCTCTTGTCACTTTAAAGAACGCATTGCTGCGGCTCTTGTCTCTTTAAAGAACGCATTGCTGCGGCTCTTGTCACTTTAAAGAACGCATTGCTGCGGCTCTTGCACTTTAAAGAACGCATTGCTGCGGCTCTTGTCACTTTAAAGAACGCATTGCTGCGGCTCTTGTCTCTTTAAAGAACGCATTGCTGCGGCTCTTGTCACTTTAAAGAACGCATTGCTGCGGCTCTTGCACTTTAAAGAACGCATTGCTGCGGCTCTTGTCACTTTAAAGAACGCATTGCTGCGGCTCTTGTCACTTTAAAGAACGCATTGCTGCGGCTCTTGTCTCTTTAAAGAACGCATTGCTGCGGCTCTTGTCACTTTAAAGAACGCATTGCTGCGGCTCTTGTCACTTTAAAGAACGCATTGCTGCGGCTCTTGTCTCTTTAAAGAATGCATTGCTGCGGCTCTTGTCACTTTAAAGTCAGACTTTGTTCCCCTGACCTCAGCTGAATGGGGCATTATTAATCAGTGCCTTTGGGTTTTACAATCATTTCACACAGCAACTTCAGAAAAAAGTGTTTCAGAATCACTTCTGGCCAGAATGCTCCAATGTGTGTTATCTCAGAAACATTACCTGCCCTACAGCAGAAGTTTTGACAGCAGAGCTACAAGCAAGCATACAGAGGAGGTGTGCTAATGTGGAAACAATCAGAATGCTTTCTGTTTGTACTCTTCTTGATCCACGTTTCAAAGTCCTTGCATTTGGAAATTCCACAAATGCACAAAAAGCTGTAAGACATCTGACAACAGAGTGTGCTTCACAAGTTAGTATCGCCCTTGCAACTACTAAACAAGAAGTATCAACAGAAACAATGCCAGCCACAGCAAGCAGTCTTTGGGAAATGTTTGACTCCAAAGTCAAACAAACACAGAAAGTGCACAGTGATACTTCTGATGCCACTGTTGAAGTGCAGAGGTACAGAAGTGATCCTTATTTTGACCGTTCTGTAAATCCGATCAATTACTGGTCTGCTAACTCTGTCAAATACCCACAAATACTTAGCTAATGGAGGGTGTTATTTGAGAATGGAGCAGAGAATGACTGTTGTATGTTTGATACACTAGGGTATAGTAATATGGACACAGTATGCTAGTTTTAATATCAATTTACGGTCACTTGGGTGGCATGAATCCCCATTGTATTCTCACAGGAAACTTGTAATCGAAGTCGTGCACCGAAGTCTTGTCAAAACACTGTAGGTTATTTGTATTATGAGAACAGACACGCCTATCTGATGTTTACAGTATCAAATCGAAACTGTTTTATGTACATTGATATGCCAAAACAAGGAAATGAAAACAGAACGTCAAATGAAGCAAATGCAGAATAAGGCAAAAAACTAAATGGAAGATATGTTATCAAATTAAGCTGAAAGTAGCCTTCATTAACCGCGGCGTGTAATTAAAAAAATATATATATATATTGATTCAGTACTGGAAAAAAGTGAAACTGTGTGCAATGGAGGCGTTTAACTATCGGTATCATCTTTTTTTTGATATCCACGGGCTTGATATTAACCAGCAAGACAAGGTTGAAAACTATTTTAAAATCAAAAGAAAGTCTGACGGCGGCGAATGCAAGCTGAAGAAAATCAGTGCCAGTGTTTATGATATCGCATTCAAAGAAGAAGAAGGTATGATGTAGGTTTATGTATTTTATTTTTAATAGGGTCTACTTTCAAAGCGCAGTTCTTTTAACTGCTTTCATTATCCCCAAAAGCTCAACTAATATATGTTTTGTAATTAGTCTGTTAATGTCAGTCATTTTAAACACTTATGGTCACGCTTTTATTTAGTTTTAGTTTTTATTAACTGTTAATCATTTAAGGTATGAGGGACATAATGTGACCCGCAAAAACAAATTATTCTTTCTTATTTTTGCAATGAGGTGCAAATTTACTCTCAAATGTATTTTAAAAAGAAACCGTTTGAACAACAAGCGCTCAATTCCTCGTGTACCTTGGGTTAAACTTAGTTGTACATTGTTATGCTGTTCATTTATTAGTACGGTAGTAGGTTAATATATAGTAGCTATTTATAAGCTAATGTAAATGTATAGATAAAATAAAACAAAATCTGATTAGCAAAATGCTTTTAATACAGTAATTTTATATATAGGCTATATATTACAAATTGAGCCCTAATTTAATGACATAGTCTATTGGAGTCGGATTATGAATTCGGTGTTTGCTGAACATTTCTAGTTGTCTTATTTCTAACATTTTTTTTTCTATGCCTTAACACTCAATATGACATACATTTAAATTGCTGGATTACGGGTAAAAGAGTGAAAGAAATAAAGAAGGAAATAAATAAACAACGGCCGCGCTTCAACTTGTTTAGTTCTTCAAAACTGAAAGTGTCTATTCATTTCAAAACTGAAAGTATTTTTCATACTGCCCGAGGCTAACCGCAGACATGCATTCTCAGAAATTGGCACTATCCTTACATCTAATTTTAGATAATGCATTATCATTTTCAATCTTTTTTCAAACAACTCGTTTAAAAAGTTTTTTTTTTTAAATATCATGCAGTATTATATGGTGCCATTCAACCTACCAAAATGTATTGTCTTGAAAATAATAGGTGACGAGATTTTCAAAGCTCAAAACTGGGACACATTGCTAAAAAAATCGATAATACTAATTAAACCTATTTAATATAGTCTATTTTAATGGTTATTTAAATAGCCATCCTGTCACTCTTAGTATTATCTTTTATTTATTTATTTTTAGCAGCTAGCTAATTTCAGTACACTCCTGGGTGTATAATATGTGGCTAATTAGCTTAAGTAGCCTTATTGTGTTCCATGCATTGCTACTTTTATGTTGAGTTCAATAATAAAATACTACTACTACGACTACTACGACTACTACAGACCCAGAGCATGTTTTCCATTGGCCGAGACAGCGTTTTCGACCGAGGGGGAAGAATTCTTTCTGGAGCCCCTGCTGCACAACCCCCACCTAAGTGCACAGGCGTTGAAGACCCCCTCGGTGTGGAAAATGTTGATCTCGGCCAAGGTGACCAGAGTCTTGGATCTCCTGGATTGCCAACGCTCGGAGTGGCTGACTCCCGAGTCGCTGTTTGCCAGGGCGGCTCAGGGGACCATCAGAACGGCCAGCCGAGCAATCCAGGAGTGCTAAGCAGCATTGTACCCAGAATCTGTCAGGTATCTTGCGGGGTCCTTAGGACCGAGAGCCAACTTCCTCCTCATCCCGGCTCTCGGTCCTGCTGATCGAATCAAAAGCACAGGACCCCCTCAGCCTCCCCTAGAGAGCAACCTCAGCAGGATCTCTGATTTCTTCTCAACCCCCCTCTACTCTGCGTCGAGATAGAACCCTGTACGTGATGGTGCTCCACACCCTCCATTTCCTCGCCCTCCTCTCCCGTCGTGACACCACTTGGCAGGAGCCCCTCCAACCCCCAGAGGGTGAGAATCCCCCAGTGGGAAGCTCTGTACTCCCCGCTGGTCCCTAGAGGAGCTGGGGATTTAGGATGGAGAGTCCTCCATGGAGCTCTTGCATCAGGAGAGATCCTGTGTCACTTTACCGACTCGCATGCCCCGTGCCCTTTCTGCGGTCAGTCCGATTTGGTAGTTCATATTTATATTCTATGCGCCAAACTGCAGCCGTTCTTCCTGCTGTTGAAGAACATCCTGCTGCAGTTCTGGTTGCATTTTTCCCCTACCCTATTTTTGGGCACCTTGTTCATGGCTGCACCAGGAAGAGAGACCTCCTGGTGAATCTTATCCTGGCTCTTGCTAGACTGGCCATCTACAAGACCAGGAAGCGTAAGATCACTGGGGAGGGTCTCTTTGACTGCGGATCCATGTTCAGGGCCCTGGTCCGGTCACCGGTTACTTTAGAGCATGCCCATGCAAAGTCCGCTGGCGACATGACGGCTTTTGTCGACCAGTGGGCTCTAAATGGCGTGCTCTGTACCACCCCCCCCCCTTTGTTTTGACCATTTAATTTACAGTCTGTTTGAGGAAATTTAATTTTTTTGTTCTCGACGGCTGGAGCAGTCTGAAAACAATCATTAAATAGGACTCCACTACTACTAATAATACATTAATTCATTAAAAATACATTTACGTTTTGGCACTTTCTTTCTTTTTTTACTCCTTGCGTCAAGTTCTGTTTATTGACATTGTTGATAAGGTTTAACCTGGTGGATTTGGATGCTTGCAGTCAGTGTTGCCAACTCCACAAATCAGGAAGTCACCAGAGAAACCTCACAAATGTCGCTATTTAGACATTCTGAAGTCGCCAAATAGCAAATATAGCAACTCTCAAGAAGTCGCTGGATGTTGCTATTTAGAGACCTTTATAAAAGGAGAGTGTTCTGGTGACATTTTTGATGACTTTATATTATAAATTCAATCATAAAAATAATTTACCAAGTATTGCACATAGTAAACTGACAGATGAACCCGTTTTATATCACCTCACTTAATATCATACCCCGTTTTTCAAAAACCACTCGCCATGCACCATAGGTTCATTAAGAAATTACCTGTCTTAACCACAAACCTGCTTATTGTCATTTTTTATGCAGCTGTCAAATTCTTTGTGGTCAGGCTTAAGTAACCACGGGATATAATTAACATTGTGTGCAGCTTGCCAAATGTTGCATGGGCAACGTTAAGGAGATACAATTCAGTTACAAAACACCAACGTCACCAAATTTTAGCATAGTCAGTCTCAAATGTGCAAAAATAAATAAAAAACACCAAGTGCAACACCTAAGTAATTGATAGCTCTTATCAGTTAATAATTCACACTTTTTTTAGACAATGTTTCGTTCCAGTTAATGTTGCAAAACGTATTTGTCCTGTTGTAAACTAGTGTATATGGATGTGTTTAAATGTAAAGAACGACTAAATGTACAGTATTAAAACACTGCTCTTTAATTCACCGTTAGTTTTCTTTTCTTTTTTTCGCACTCATAATGTGCTGTCATAGGCAAACATGAAACACGGTTTATATCATTCTTTAAATCACAAATTATGCCTGCGCGCCAATCATGATATAATGCGGGTTCATCTGTAATTCTTAATTCATATCAGCAATCGCTCAATATCTAAATCTGCATAATGTCCTCGTCGTAAAAGTGTTGCTTAAAAGTGGATCTGTGAATCGCTAACCCACCCTCCCGTCTTGTCACATGTTTGTAGTTTTAATGCACTTTGGAAATCATGTTCAATGATTGTAGTTTATCATATTAAAATGGGGAATTGAACAAAAGTTTTGGGTATTATTTTTTAATTTAAATGTATTTTTAAGACTGAAATGGGGAAAAAGAAGGGGAATACATTATTTTATTATATGTGTTATTTTAGAAAACAAAATAAGCTTTTTAGAAAAATAAAATAAGTTTGAAAACAGGGGTATATAGTTTGTTATATTCTTTATTTCAGAAAAATAAAATGAGCAGTAAAATAGGTGAAAAAGAAAAGTGCTGAAAAAATAAAGTTGAAAATGCGAAAAAAAACAAAAATGTATAAAGAGTTGAAAAATAAAGCAATCTTTGAAAATTAACAAGGATCAGATGCTGTATGTACAGAGCTAAATATACCTACACAGAAATAAAGTGACATAGGCTGGTCTTAAACAGAGAAGCGTGGCTGTTGGAAAAAGACAGAATGTTTAAAATAAGGAACAGCCTGTTTAAGAAATGTACATACTTTTTAACCCAACACATAAATAAATAAATAAATAAACAAAATAAAATGTGAGAACCTGTATACATTGTTAAGTTAACATTTTAAAAATTTTAAAAAAAGACAAAGTGTTTTAAAATTAACAAGGGACAGATGCTGTACAGATCTAAATAGACCTACACAGACGTAAAGTGACACAGGCTGGTCTTAAACAGAGAAGTGTGTCTGTTGAAAAAAGACAAGATGTTTAAAATAAGGAACAACCTGTTTAGAAATGTACATTCTTAACCCAACACATACATAAATAAATACATAAATAAATAAATAAACAAGATAAAATAATAATAATGTGAGACCCTGTATACATTGTTAAGTTAACATTTTAAAAACCTTATTGCATTATTTATTTTACACAGCTGGATGTGGCTTTTGAAATGTCCGTACTAAGTGTCTTGAGTTTAAAACATTAAAATGTCCAATAAAAAAAGAATACACATCTTGACTATCGGCTGCCGCTATGTTAGACCTGTTACAATGTATTTACTTAAACTGAAGAAAAAAAAAACAGTTTTAAAATAAAATGCTACAAACTTTTCAGTGTCAGTGCTTGTCTGTATCTGACTGAACAAACTGAGAGAGAATTGCGAGTGTGGCTGTCAGTTCCCCCAGTGTGCTAAGGGCGTTGTGGAAGTGCCACTACCCTTACAGAAGTTTTACCTAGGTTAAGGGCCATGTGTGTAGTTTTAAAGTAACAGTTTTAAAGATTGTAGTTTCAAGTCAATTTGATATAAAGAAAACAAATTGTTACTCTAAAATGGTAAATAAAACTAAAGTATAGAGTTGTTGTATTTTTTAATTTATACAAATAAAATAATGCATATGTTGACCAAGCCGTGCAGAAAGATCAGTTTGGGTCTCTCTTGGCAGTGCTGGAGCGGCCTGTAAGCTTATGCAGAAGTAAACAAACACAAAAGTTTTCAAAACTGCAGACTGAAGGATTATCAACTGAACAAAACAGTCTTCAGACACGTATTTAAACACTTTGAAACCCGGTGTTTATGCTGAAATGCACGGAATATGAATGTCTATTTAAGTTTATTTAGTTAAAGCTTAAAAACTTTTTAAAAAAATGCTACAAATATTGACTATCAGCGGTCGTATTTTAGACACTGGTTCCCTGAAAGCGAAGATGACCACCAAAGACATTACGTATGGGATATGCCTGCCCATTAGATAGGTATCGCAGAGCTCTCTATACCAGAGCTGCCAATAGGCCCCTTCCTGGGATGATGCACTTGGTCCCGCCCACCAAGGTGATAAAACTCTCATCCAATGGAAGTCATTTCTCTTTTTCCTTCTCAAGACGGTATGGTAAGAAAGAAAGAGCCTTTTTTGCCTTTCTGTCTTTCAGAGGCCTCCTCGCTTGCGTGGTAGGCCGCTCTTTATATCTATCTGTCGTGTGTGAGTGACTGCCTGTGCAGTCATCCGCAAGTGGTTGTCTATTCTTTCTGAGAGTACACAGTGACTCCACGGGGCTAGGCCTTGCCGCATCTCCGCTGTCGAGTAGACCCTGCCAGGTGCGTAGGCCCGCCCACCTCGGTGAGTTAGGTCTTGTAAACAAACAATGTGCTCTCCCCTATCTAATATCTTTCTACCTTGTTTTTGCTGTCTGCTTCAACTCGCCCACCGCAGCTTCAGCCTTGTGTCCCCCTGGTACACTCTACGCGCTGACTAGGTGTGTGTGACCGCGCGGTTAGGGTAGGTACATTGCGTAGCACACGGTGCTTGGTACCCACTGCTACAATGCTAGTGCGGGAACGCATGGTGCTGCACGGTACGCAGTGCACATAGTGTACGGTACTCGGTGTGCTCGGAACAAACGGTGAATGTGGTGCACACGGTGCTTGGCCACTGCCTCAGACCTAGCGCAACAGCTTATGGTGCTGCACGGTACTCTGTGTGCACGGTACTTGGTATTACACTAGTGCACGGGCATACGGTGCCCATGGTACTCAGTGCACAGTGCCCGGTGTTAGGTACCCTCTGCTACAGCGCTAGTGGGTGCGCGCACAGCGTTCACACTTAGCCAGTGCTTGAGCGCAGTGCAAGTGGTGTTTAGTGCACAGCCAATGCACAATCCCAGGCCCATGTCAGGCAAGTCGGGGGACGAGAGGAACGTGGCCTCTAGCATCTGTGAGGCTTTCCAGCCCCGGGTGAAAGAAGCTCAGTTGGAGAGGGCGAGCTCCGCGTCCTCTATGGCCAGACCGTCGGCGGCTCTTGGAGCCCCAGAGCCCATCCTCCATGACCTGTCCAATGGACCCCCTGCTAGGCATCCCTGATGCGCAGGCAGCCCACAGTTGCTCCCTATTGCCGCAAGCGAGATGGGTGAAGCGTTCCAAGCAGGCAAGGATTATGGACCTCAAGGCCCAGATTGCCCAGGTCCTAGAGCTCTTGGCTAAACAGGCTCCGGTGGCCCAGGCTCCTGTCCAGGCCCTGTTGCAGCCCTAATTGCCATACCCCCCCTTCCCCAGGGGAGTTCAGGGTGGATGGTAAGAGGAGTCTCAGCTGGTGCAAGAGGACACGCTCCCCATAGCGGCCTCTGGTGAAGGGGCCTCCTTCTCCTCTGACATGCAGGTGGGCGAGACCCATGCTGAGGAAGAACCTGGCTTCGAGGTAGCCTCAGACGCCAGTGCCCCCCTGTTGTCCAGCTCGGTTTCGGCACTCATGGGACGTGCTACAGCTTTCCTGCAGGTCCCCTGGATGCCAGCGGGAGAACCACGCCGGTTTGTTTTCCGGACGCAGGCGATGGCTCCTTGCCCTCAGAAGTTCCCAGCTTTCCCAGTCTTCATGGAGGAGATACACTCCTCCTGGGATCGTCCGGCCTTGTGTCCTAGTGTGCTAAAACATGCCACACCGCTTTTCCTCCTTAGAAGACGTGGATAAGCTTGGCTAGCGGGGTTCCCCTCCAGTAGACTACATCATCGCGGCCCTAGTTAAGGTCTCGCCGGTGGGTGGGTTGGCTAGAGACCCGGCGTGCCCGAACCCTTAATGTAAGGTGACGGAAACGCATCTCAAGCGGGCAAATGCAGCGAGTGTGCTTACTGCTTAAATGGATGGTGTACTGTGCGAGGCCCCGCTCCCCAAGCCGGTGGCTACGGAGTTACATCTCCTGTCCAGCACCCTGCTGCAGATCTCCGGTCTCCAAGGGCAAGCTCTTGGCTGGAGCCTGGCTAGCTTGATCGTGGCTCATAGACAGCTGTGGCTGTCACAAGCCAGAGTTCCTGATGCAGATAAGACCGTGCTGCTTGACGCGCCCGTATCACCAGGGCATACCTTTGGGCCAAGAGGATATCTTACACAGATCCCACTGGGAATGTGAGGCATCCCGGTACGTGGCCGCGTTGCCCCCTCTCCGTGCCTCTGCGTAGGGCAGGTCGAGCCGCTGGTGAGCTCCTCAGACGCAGACTGTCACTAGAACAGTTCCAGTCCCACGGCTCCGCTGGGTGACCTAAGGCATCACCTACAGGGCACACCAGCAGCAAGCAACCAGGCCCAACTGACAGGCAGAGGGAACACAGGACATGGCCAGTCCACACACCAGCGTCACAGGAGGCGTGTTCAGGGCCAGATTCCTGGGTTCTCGCCACCATGCAAAACGGTTACACACTTCAGATCCGCTTGGGACCTCCTCCCTTTCGAGGCATCACGAATATTTTCGTGACAGACCCTCTCCAGGCCTCGGTACTTCAGAAGAAAGTGGCCGCCTTGCTGTGCAGGCGAGCCGTTCGTCTTGTAGGCCCCATCTTTCACGGAGAGGGGTACTACTCGAGGTATTTTCTGGTACCCAAAAAGGACGGCAGCTTTCGCCCCATCTTAGACCTGAGGCTCCTCCAGCCCGTCCGGTTGGGCGACTGGTTCACTACCGTGGACTTACGGGACGTGTATTCATCCAGAGCACAGAAAGTATCTCCGCTTCTCTTTTCAAGGAAGTGTTTACGTGTTTGCTGTGCTGCCATTCGGCCTCTCCCTAGCTCGTCGTATGTTTTCAAAGTGCATTGATGCTATCCTGGCTCCCCTGCGGCTGCAGGGGATCAGAGTAATAATCTCGACAACTGGTTGATCTGTTCCCAGTCGTGAGAGGGAGCAGTGGCCCACACGGAGGTTGTTCCTTCTCCCTCGCGACGGCTCTGGTATACATTATCCCATATGTAATGTCTTTGTAATGTCTTTGGTGGTCATCTTCAAATTAAATGGGAACGTTTCCTGAAAGAGAAGACGACCACCACGGGTTCGATGGAAAAAGAGAAATTGCTTCCTTTGGATGAGAGTTTTATCCCCTTGTGGCGGGACCGAGTGCATCATCCCAGGAAGGGGCCTATCGGCAGCTCTGGTATAGAGAGCTCAGCAATACCTACCCAATGGGCAGGCATATCCCAGACGTAATGTCTTTGGTGGTCATCTTCGCTTTCAGGGAACCAGTGTTACGGAAGTAAGTAACGTTACATACCGGTAATTGATTTTATTAAAATGTTTGGATATACTGCTATTTTATTGATTACTGGCCCGTTCACAGTCGTCTTAAAATAATGCTAGAATATGTTTGGTTGGAAAATAATAATAATAATAAAAAAATTTTTTTTTGACTTTTTCAAATTTCACTGCAGATGGATGTATTTTTGTAAGTTTTCTTTTGGTTAAGTGACGCAGCTGCCCTCCTATTTTTTTTTTTTTGGGGGTGTTGCAAGCCAATTGAATGTGATTTTGCAAGTTGTATTTGGTTGTACAGAGTAGTTGTGAAAAAAGTAACTTATGCAAGGCTGTCATTTCCTTCTGTATCGTGCATGACAGTTATCATATGAGGTAATGGCTGGATGTTTTAATTACACAGTTTTTAGAAATTAGGATTTAAGAGATATGTTTTTGTGCACGTCGTACTGGTTTTACTCAAAAGTGATTCCTGTTTAGGTATTTATGAATGGGAATAATAAGAGACATGCACTTTCTAGTTTGATGAAAAATAACTGCATTTCTAGAATTTTCAACTATACAAAGGTACCTAATTTAAAGGTTTGATAAAAACATCTGTTTAGTTTTTGCTATTTATCTTATGCACTAAAATTAAAGTGTTTAAAAAAAAATAATTTTCACTCAGTGCATATTCTATGCGATTTCCATCTTTCACAATATTTATTCAAATGAATAAAGGACAGTTTAGATTAGCTTTATGTATAATGTTACAGGTTTAAACAAAATGTTTTTAATTTGACATTTTCCCAAGGAGTGCTAATCGTGGGCTGCAGTGCCTAATGCAGCTGAACAGATGGGCCTCTTGTAAAAAAAAGTCTGGGAAGCCCTGCCATACGGCACTGTGCTGGCCAGAAAGCATTAGCTGATGTTTACCCTTAAACAGTGATCATGATTATTATTTATTTAGTAGACGCCTTTATCCAAGGCAACTTACAGAGACTAGGGTGTGTGAACTATGCATCAGCTGCAGAGTCACTTACAGCTACGTCTCACCCGAAAGACAGAGCACAAGGAGGTTAAGTGACTTGCTCAGGGTCATACAGTAAGTCAGTGGCTGAGGTGGGATTTGAACCGGGGACCTCCTGGTTACAAGCCCTTTTCTTTAACCACTGGACCACACAGCCTCATGAGCAATTTAAAAAAAAAAAAAAAAAAAAACTTTAATCAAACTTTAGGTAGTCAAATACTAGCAATGGAAATAATGCAGTGCCACATAGTAGTACAACTGTTAAAACTTAAATTGACAGCATGGAGGCAAATGTGAATGCAACTTATTGCAAATATACAGCAGTATGCAAAAAAAGCCTTTTCAGCACATGTGGCTGTAAAATAAGTGCATTATTAAATGTGAAAAGAAAACATTTATGGTAAGCTTGTCTTCTATTCTACTTCTACCATTATTTACACTGTGTACTGTTTGGCATGTTAACTTTATTTCCTGGTATGTGTGGTTTAGTTCATCTCATAGACAAAGCTTAACATGACCAATGTAATAGTCCAGTAAATCATATATTTTTATACTAATGTTGCAAATCAATTTTTACAGCAGTTAATTAATGCATTTGTAAAATAGTGTTCCCTTCAACTTGTTGTTTTGTTATTATTATTCCACATCATTGCACAAACTCCCCACATTAGTAAACAGAAAAATCAAATACACTGTCTATTAATGAGAAGTCTCTGTATAAGTGTATAATATATTTAAAATGTGATCATACTTGGAAATGTTTGCTTTAATAGTAGAGGATGTTGCAAATACTAAGATGGTTTGCAAACCTAAAACTTACACAGAAAAACCTACAAAGAAAAACATGATGTACTTACCATTGCATATGTATACAGATATTTTAACTCAGCATTCCAGTAAAAAAAAACAAAAAAAACAATGGAAATTAAAAACAAAAAGCTACGTTTTAAGTAACAGTAAGCTGACAAAGCCGAAAAAGACGGGAAATTGTCAGGTAAGACCACCACTGCGCTTTTAATTCCACCCATGTTCTGGCAAGGCTTTCCAGCACACACTGCTTATCTGGTACAGTAGGTGGGTTCACTTCAGACAACACAGGTAGTCACCACCTCTGGGCAGGTCATATAAAACGTAATTTTTTGTTTTTAATTATATAGTATATACTGTATTCAGAAACCCAAAGTAAAATTAAACAATTGAAAAACAATAATACAATTTGCAACTTGAATTAAGAAATGAATAATTGAGTATGTTGATAATGACAGACTTTTTTTTTTTACATCGCCTAAACAGTGATCTTACATATGAGTTTTATTTTGCGCGGTGCCAATTTGCCAGTCTGACACATGAAATGCATTGTGAATAGATGGATACATTTTATGGAACTATACATGGTGGATAAATTTTATGGAACTATTTTGTTTGCTACGACCACTTTAATGTAATAGCAGTCAATACCAAAGTAGATGGTTTTCTTTACTGTTTTTTTCTTTACAGCTCAGAAAAGAGTCCTAAAAAGAAAAGAGCACTTGATTGAAACGACCAGTGGATGCATTGTAATCACGGTCAGAGACTCAGAATATGCCCCATCTGGACTCAAATCCATCCATACCTCACCTGCTAGTCAACAGGTAGGTGCACATGTGGAGGACTTGGCTGGATCTTGTTTAATGATTATCTTTGTTGCTTGGTCATTATATGATAGTTAGAGCTGTATTTGTTCACAGTTATCACGGATTTCATGATTTCACAGAATTTTACCCATTGCTGTGTAATATGTAGTTCTTGGTGAAAATTCCAGTTTAATAGAAATTCCCAAATAATAGAATACATAGGACATGTATCAATTTGTTAATGTGGACTGAAGAAGGAGAAGCATTGGCAGAAGATTCTAAGCAATTCCCTGATAGGATCTTTAAAACCAGAGATGGAATAATTATCCAATTCCATCTTCATATTATTATGGAAACAGTTCAAAATATCCTCTTTGAGAAAAAAATACATGTTCTTCTTCCGAAAGCTGATGGCAGCACCTGGACATATTATGGCAGAACATGGTTACAAAATAACCTCAGATTCACATTTTCATGGTTAATGTCACCTGTTAAGAAAGAACCACACTACACTCCCATTTATACTGTGTGTACTAATAAGGTTGCAGGACATGTGGTTTTTGGGTATCGTTTATGCAAACTAAACAAAATACTGGTTAGCAGGACAACAACAAAAAAAGTCTCAGGACATTTTTTAAGACAAATGACATGTGCACTGTTCCTTTCTCCATGCTAGTGCATTCATATGTAGAAATAAATTACTAATTCACAGCAGTTATGTATTTCATTTCAAATTTAGATACATTTTTTAGGGTGTGTTTTTGTGTATTGAGATTTATTGTACTGTTAACTGCATTTTATATTAGCCTTACACCACAATTGAGGAAGTCCACCGTTAAAAAAAAGCTTTACATAAATCATGAAGAAAGGGGCATTAACAGGGAGTCTGTAATAATAATAATAATAATAATAATAATAATAATAATAATAATAATAATAATAATAATAATAATAATAATAATAATAATAATAATAATAATAATATAGGGTACATGATACATTCATTTAATGTTAATCCAGCAAAATAAAAAAAAATAAAAAATAATAAACTGCCTTTCACATTACAATATCATATTAAAGAGGGCACAAATGGCAGCTGAGTAAAAGTAAGTTTACAACAGAAGGTAGGAAGTTCTGTTTTTACAGTTATAAATGCATGGAATAGCCTATCAAATGTAGTAGTAGGGTCTAAAACAATGGCAACATAAAAAAGACTAGATTATGTGCTTTTAAATAAGAATGGCCTTTTCTTATTCCCAAACGTTTATGTTCTTATATAATAACTTCTTGTGCTGTGTAAAACAAAAACAAAAACAAAAAGCTCAGAAACAAAGCAGACAGATCTTTCAAAATGAATGTGTTATTAGGTGTGGTCTAGATGTTAACCTTTCCTTAAAGAACAAAAATACAGTCTGGAAGTCTGCCAAACCTAAGCTTGGGTGGTGCAATAATGAAACAAAGACATTCCAGAAAGTCAAAGCTGAGAAAAGGTTACACCTCCCAGTTCCAGTAAACATGACATTTAGTATAAGTCAGTTTTCAAATATTTTAGTGATTTCTATAATAGGGTATATACTATTTAAAGTTGAAGTGTGTGCTCAATTTTAAACTCAACTATCCGGTCCCTGGTAAAATAAGTATATCTGCAACAAAGGGTATTCACACAGGATTTGTTCACCACATAGTTTCCATTACACGAGAGTAGATGTTAAAACTTCATGCTGATTTGAACTCAGCCCTCGCCAAGATAAGCACCAACTAAGACGTAGCTTTACAGTAAACTAATGTGACCCATCTGTGTCTCCATCCATTTGTGCTTCCTTCCATATGATGATGTAGATATCCTTCTGTCTGGTGTTGATGGCTGAAGTGTAATGCTGGCTCCAGGGATCAGCTTATTGCCTCCCTAGTGCATCAGCACACACAATGGCTGCGATGCTGGCTCCGGGGATCAACCATAGTGCGGTTTCCCCACATAGTTTTTTTGCAAGATTAAAAAGTGGACAATTAAAATCATCATAATTTCATTTAATATATATATATATATACAGTACTGTGCAAAAGTTTTAGGCAGGTGTGAAAAAATGCTGTAAAGTAAGAATGCTTTCAAAAATAGACATGTTCATAGATTATATTTATCAATTAACTAAATGCAAAGTGAGTGAACAGAAGAAAAATCTAAATCAAATCCATATTTGGTGTGACCACCCTTTGCCTTCAAAACAGCATCAATTCTTCTAGGTACACTTGCACAAAGTCAGGGATTTTGTAGGCATATAGTCAGGTGTATGATTAAACAATTATACCAAACAGGTGCTAATGATCATCAATTCAATATGTAGGTTGAAACACAATCATTAACTGAAACAGAAACAGCTGTGTAGGAGGAATAAAACTGGGTGAGGAACAGCCAAACTCAGCTAACAAGGTGAGGTTGCTGAAGACAGTTTACTGTCAAAAGTGATATACCATGGCAAGACTGAGCACAGCAACAAGACACAAGGTAGTTATACTGCATCAGCAAGGTCTCTCCCAGGCAGAAATTTCAAGGCAGACAGGGGTTTCCAGATGTGCTGTCCAAGCTCTTTTGAAGAAGCACAAAGAAACGGGCAACGTTGAGGACCGTAGACGCAGTGGTCGGCCAAGGAAACTTACTGCAGCAGATGAAAGACACACATCACGCTTACTTCCCTTCGCAATCGGAAGATGTCCAGCAGTGCCATCAGCTCAGAACTGGCAGAAAACAGTGGGACTCTGGTACACCCATCTACTGTCCGGAGAAGTCTGGTCAGAAGTGGCCTTCATGGAAGACTTGCGGCCAAAAGCCATACCTCCGGCGTGGAAACAAGGCCAAGCGACTCAACTATGCACAAAAACACAGGAACTGGGGTGCAGAAAAATGGCAGCAGGTGCTCTGGACTGATGAGTCAAAATTTGAAATATTTGGCTGTAGCAGAAGGCAGTTTGTTCGCCGAAGGGCTGGAGAGTGTACATGAATGAGTGTCTGCAGGCAACAGTGAAGCATGGTGGAGGTTCCTTGCAAGTTTGGGGCTGCATTTCTGCAAATGGAGTTGGGGATTTGGTCAGAATTAATGGTCTCCTCAATGCTGAGAAGTACAGGCAGATACTTATCCATCATGCAATACCATCAGGGAGGCATCTGATTGGCCCCAAATTTATTCTGCAGCATGACAACGACCCCAAACATACAGCGAAAGTCATTAAGAACTATCTTCAGCGTAAAGAACAACAAGGAGTCCTGGAAGTGATGGTATGGCCCCACAGAGCCCTGATCTCAACATCATCGAGTCTGGCTGGGATTACATGAAGAGAGAAGCAACTGAGGCTGCCTAAATCCACAGAAGAACTGTGGTTAGTTCTCCAAGATGTTTGGGCCAACCTACCTGCCGAGTTCCTTCAAAACTGTGTGCAAATGTACCTAGAAGAATTGATGCTTGATGCTGTTTTGAAGGCAAAGGGTGGTCACACCAAATATGGATTTGATTTAGATTTTTCTTCTGTTCACTCACTTTGCATTTAGTTAATTGATAAATATAATCTATTAACATGTCTATTTTTGAAAGCATTCTTACTTTACAGCATTTTTTCACACCTGCCTAAAACTTTTGCACAGTACTGTATGTATATATATATATATATATATATATATATATATATATATATATATATATATATATATATATATATATATATATATATATATATATATATATATATATATATATATATATATATATATATATGGGAGTTAATAACTTTGTGTTTCTTTCTAGGTCATTGTTGATAAGAGAGACCAATTTGGTAGGTATTTTTTAAATTCATTGTTTTTATAGAGTCAGTTTACCACTTAGCTTTGTTAAACTAAACTAGAAAGAAAGGCCTCAAATTAATTCAGTATGTTATTTGCTTTGTTGTAACTTGAACAACTTATTTTAATACATTTTGTATGGCTTACCAAATGGGGATCAAATTCTAGTTACACATTCATTAAAAACATGTGTCTAAATTATTATTGTGTTTTATAATATCAGAGATGTAGGAGAGTTTACAATATTAACAGTTACAACGTGCCATTGATTTTGGCTCATGTTCCTATTTCCATTGATACATTTATACTTTTGTGGCTGCAAAATGCAATACAACAGTTTCACTGCTTGTTCATCATCATTAAATCAAATAACTGTGTTTGGCCCAGCACAAATCCAAACTCTGGTGCTTGCAGATCAAAAAGTTTCAAACCCTTAGCTCATATAGCATTAGTCTCTTCAGTAAAACTAAAACCTAACTTAATATACATTCAAAAGTGAAAGTACTTGTAGTGACCATTTGTTATTTTAATCTATAGACCGTGACCAAGCCTCCATAAAACAAAGGTCTCCTCTTGGATTAGGAAAGGCTGAGACTGAGAGCCTGACTAGGTCTACTATAGTTCTCAAACTGGACTCCTACTTGATCCGCTACCTACAGGACTGTGCAGAGGCTGGCAATGAATTGCGCCACCAGCTTTCTCTACTGAGATGCTCGGTTCATCTATGCCAGGAGAAGGAGGAGGCAACAGTGACTCTAGAAGGGGGTAATGAGTCTTCACATTTGAAGGAAAATATTAAAAAGGCTTTTGAGGTCATACAGGAGAGATACAAATGCCATTATGAACCTGACCCGACCAAACAACAAACTTTGATGAAAAGTCCTGAACTTGTCAACAAATTCCTTCGCATGTACCCTGAATCGGGTCAGGGTTTCACTGTTATAGTGGGCTTAAATGAAGACATCCTGAAGCTTCTGCAGATACTAGATGTCTTGGTATTCCAGAAAAGAAGGAGGGAAAGCTCCATCAAGACAGAATGTAGAATACACGGCCCAAAATATAAAATTATAAGGAAGTCTTTTGAAAATGAATTGCGAGTACAGTTCTCCAGCCTAATTCTATCTGGAGACTATAAGTCTTCTCTGGTCTTAGAAGGTGCCCCTGAAGAAGTCCATTCTGGGAGACTGAAACTACATGAATTGTTGAATCAAGTCCAGGAACGTTTCGTCAAACTCAGCAGTCTCCAGATTTCATTCCTGAAAAGAAGTGGTACTCAGCAGTTCATGACAAAGTTCTTCAGCACTCTGCAAAGCCCTGTTACTTTGGAAGCAGATCTTGACGTAAAACTATTTGGACTGTCCAAGAAGGAGCTTGAAGAAGCTGAGAAGATCCTCCTGGTGGAACTCCAAGAAGATGTTATTAGAGTCCCAGAGGACTGTCTGCTCTCTACCCACCTTCCACAACTGAAGGAATTCCTGCAGAGCACAGAATCTCAGATAAACTATTCAGGAGTGAGAAACATTGAGATCTTGCATGCACAAAAATCCAACACAGGTGGTCAAAAGATACATGTTGTAGGGTACAACAATGAAGTCAAAAGGGCAAGAGAAATGATCAACAGCTACATAGAAAAAATAAACACCACAATCACCCAAGAAGTCCTTCTGCAGAGCTCCCAATTGGCAGACTATTTCTTCGACCTGCTTGAGCTTATAGATTTTCAGAATGCCGGGGTTGAGATGATCATCGTGCATTCTCCATCACCCGCTGTCCAGCTAACTGGACCCTATCACCGTGTGGTGGACACCAAGAATTCTCTTCAGAAAGCACTCGACACTTTGGTTTTAGAAGGGCTGATCATCTCAAAACCAGGAGCTTACGAGTATTTCCAAGGGCCTGGAAAGGAGTACTTGACTCTAATTAGCAAGAAATACCATTGTCTGCTCAAGATGACTGACACTGGTAACGTTGTAGTAATGTATCCAACTGAAGGAGCATCAGAGGGGGTCTTGTGCAGTTTCCAGCTAGGGAGCAATCTTTCTCTCCTTGTCCAACAAGGGGATATAACCAAGTTGAAGGTGGATGCCATTGTAAATGCTGCCAATGAGGATCTGGTGCATGGAGGCGGGCTGGCGTTGGCTATAAGCACTGCAGGAGGTGCAGCAATCCAACAAGAGAGCAAAGAGTTGGTGAAGACGACAGGTAAGGTGTTGCCTGGAAATGCAGTCGCCACTTCAGCTGGTAAACTGCTTTGCAAGAAGGTCATCCATGCAGTTGGACCTAAGTGGGAAAATGGAAAAAGTCCTGACAGAGTTAAACAGCTTCTGGAGAGTGCAATCAAGCAGTCCTTGGAATTAGCTAATAAAATGGGCTTCCAGTCGGTGGCTGTGCCGTGCTTGAGCTCAGGGATCTTTGGAGTTCCCCAGGTAATCTGCGCTGAATGCATTGTGTCGGCAGTGAGGAGTTTTGCTAGGGTACCACACACCCTTCGTGTTATTACCCTCATTGACATCAGAAAGGAGACAGTGAGTGAATTTCAGACTGCTTGTCAGAAGCTCTTGGGGAATAGCAAATGTACTGAAGGGTTTGAGAGGATACAAGAAATGGAGCTGGGAGCCACAGCCATCCCTGTATCAGAAGAAGACACTGCAGCAGTTGGCACTCTCAAAGTGGAGATAGTCCGGGGCAAAATCGAGGGGCAAAAGGTGACATAGTGATTTACTTTTCATTTTATTTCTCTCTCTCTCTAGCTTGCTATGGTCAAAAGTTTTCCATCACCTTATAGAACTAGCTAATTTTGCTTCATATATCAAATGAAAGCTGCTGAATAATGTTACATTAACATATTCAATTACATACCGCTTTGTAGTTTTCCATGTACTTAACAAAAACCTGACATAAATTAAAAAAATGTGATATGGATTTAATATTTTAAACTTTAGGGTAGATATGCTACTGTAGTATATCCCCTTTGCTCACAATTTTTTTAAAAACTCTATGGAGGTCGAGAAGTTGTCCTGCCAAAACTTTGAACAAAAAATTGATACAAAGACAGGAAACTTAACATCTTGCTATTATGCATGCAGTGACTGGAGGGGATATTGTTTTTTCTATTATTTTATTATTATGGATGTCTATTCACTTTACTGACCTCTTTTTTTCTTATATAGACTGATGTGCTGGTTGCTCCACTTAAAGACCTTGACTTGACCTCCACAAGGGTTGCTAAGGCCTTACTGGAGAGAGCTGGCTCCAAGCTAGGACAGAACTTTGTCCAGTCCTTTAGCGGTACACAGTTCCACCCTGGTAATGTGGTGATGGTCACTGGAGGTTCGGGTCTCGACTGTAAGCAGGTGCTGTTCCTTCTATGCAGCCAGTGGGATGGACCTCAGGGGAACGCTATAAAGGTATAGTATGTAGAGGAATTCAGAATAAAATATAGGGGTTTTGCAACAAATTGTGTAGGTTTTTATTTCCATTGCATGTATTTCCAGAGTAATGGTGACTCTAGTTATATAGCATCAGTCAACTCATTGAAGTCATTGTATTTTGTATCTTGCTCTTAATTCTACTGTAATTCGATATGTATTTTTTTGTATACAGCTGTAAGTCGCCCTAGGTAAGGGCATTGGCAAAGAAACAGGCTGTGTGGTCCAGTGGTTAAAGAAAAGGGCTTGTAACCAGGAGGTCTCTGGTTCAAATCACACCTCAGCCACTGACTCATTGTGTGAACCTGAGCAAGTCACTTAACCTCCTTGTGCTCCGTCTTTTGGGTGAGACGTAATTGTAAGTGACTCTGCAGCTGATGCATAGTTCACACACCCGAGTCTCTGTAAGTTGCCTTGGATAAAGGCGTCTGCTAAATAAACGAATAATAATAAATAAATAATAATAATCAGCGCTTATTTTTAGCCAGGACTTGCCCATTCTATTTTTTGCTCTCAAATGCACGCTGTCTGAGAATTTAGCATTTTCAGTCAAGCAAATTCTCAACAGTGTTATTCATTCTGCAAGTTACTGCATGTGCTAAAGATAGACAGTCCCCTGCCAGGATTGTTCATGTTCGTTTTTGGTACTAGACAGCTGAGTGACGTGGAGCAGAGTCTGAGTATTGCTCTGCGTCTGCTCGTGCAGCAGGCTGTATAACAGATGATGCGTCTCGACACAGGCAATGACGAGAGAGCAAACCCAGGCAGAGGTGTACGGGTCTGTAGCTGGAGAATATAGTCTCTGAAATTACTGTTATATTTTGCTTTTTTGTCTAGTAGTTACTTAGAATTAGTTTTTTTCGCATACTACTACTTTGTATATGATGTGGAATATGTGATTGTAAACTTAATACACTAGTATAGTACTGTTTCAGTGAAACTTGTTATGATTTTGAATGTGCAATTTTTGAGAATCATATTATTGTCACTGTTTGCTTACATCTCTCTGCACAAACTAAGCACTGTATGGCAGCCAAACTGCTTTAATATTATTATTATTTATTTCTCAGCAGACACCCTTATCCAGGACGACTTACAATTGTTACAAGATATCACATTATATTTACATACAATTACCCATTTATACAGTTGGGTTTTTACTGGAGCAATCTAGGTAAAGTACCTTGCTCAAGGGTACAGCAGCAGTGTCCACCACCTGGGATTGAACCCACGACCCTCCGGGCAAGAGTCCAGAGCCCTAACCACTACTCCACACTACTAATAGCTCTCTCACACATGTATAGGAACTAAAAATATGTGTTGACTTGCTATGCACAGAAGGAAATTAATGAAGTTGCCAGTTACTACCTGTGTTGCACGATAGCAAGACTTGTGTGGGAAAATGGGTGTCTATAATGATTACAATTATGTTTGGAATGTGCCACTCTTCATTTTTGCAGTATGATTTACTATTATAATCTAAAACAATGAGCACTGGTGCACAAAACAAAGCCTTAAAAAAAAAAAAAGCCTTGTTATCGGTATTGTCACATTGGGTGCAACATGTATATTTTTTTAGAGAAATAAACCAATTTAAATAAACGGAAAGCAAACATTATTATGTTTTTACTTCAGGCTCTTCATAGAGGCTTGCAGGCCTGCCTGGAGCACTGCAATACCGTTGCTCTGGAGTCCATTTCCTTCCCAGTGATCGGTTCAGGGTTGGCTCTTGGTTTCCCCCATGAGGTGGCTGCCAAAGCTCTGCTAACTGAAGTGAGCCATTTCGAGCAGGACCACAATCCTAGCTGGATCAAGACAGTGAGGATAGTCATTCACCCAGATGACAGACACTCCACAGCGGTAGGTCAAGCACTAAGAGCCTTCTGATCTTAAGGAGCAGGTTAAGCTGGACTATACAATTGTGTAATTAGGTTCCATATTCCACTGGGACTATGTTGAAAGTGGTTTTAAATCCTTTTTTGTTTCCAAACTCAGTAGACAGACAAATTGAGATCAAGCCTTTTTGTAGATTGCAACTAGCTATCAGTAGTTAAATACCAGAAATTGGTCTCTCCAATTCAATGAAGTGACCAAATTAGTGTCCAATTAACAGGACCCTAGATAACAACAGTATGAACACTAATGATATTCCATTGCTATAACTATGCAGTACCATTGTGCTACCAAGGAGCACTATTTGTACTGTCTAATATTTATTCCAATGAATTGCTGTAATGTTGTGGTCTGCTAATGGTTTTGCTAGCTAGAGCTTCTTTAGGTTAAGACACTGTCAATGGTCATCCCAGTATGCTAATATTTGCCCCTTAGTACAAAACCCACTGTGTCGCAATTTTAGTCCCACTATCTGTATGGATTGCCCTTGAAGATCATATCAAATCCATTTTGAAATTGTCATTTCTGGTAATGCATTGAGATTATAATATGATTCTGATGATTGATTGATTTCAAGTTTCCAGTGTCTGTATGACTTTATAATACAAGTATGTCTGTGTGTAACAGGCATTCCGAGATGCACAGAAAGGAATAGATCTGAAGGAGTTAAGAATGGAAAATGAATCGGAGCAAAGTGAGTTCTTTCTACCTACGTGTTTGTTTATAAACATGGTAATATTATTCCATAAGTCTCTTTTCCTAAATGTCATGTTAAGCCTCAACAATTGAAGGCACATGTTTTTGTATGTCTTTATTTCTGGGTATATCTTGGATCAAGTCAATCAATATTCTGTATTTTCATTATTGTAATTCATTTCCAACACTTTCTGGAAAATTAAGACTTTAACCAAAGTTTTCAACCAATCTGAACCCTTTTGGTGAACTAACGTATATACTTTCTTATAAAACCCTTTTAAAAGATTAACACATTATTGTATAGTTTGTCCATGCTTTTTCCATGGTTATACTACATATTTTGTGCTTTACAATGCTTTCATTATTTGTGTCAAAACATAAACTAGCAACAAACAGCTGCCCCCTGATACTACAAAAGGCAGGCCAAATCTTAATATATCCCTTTATTTCACCAGTATTCTACCACTCCTTCTCATCCCAGCCTGATGATGTTAGTATCATGGTGGGTGGGGTGAAGTTACAAGTGGTCCATGGAGATATTGTCACAGAAACTGTGGATGTCATTGTCAACTCCACTGATTTCACGACAGATTATAAAGGTATGTTCTGAAATAGTGTCTACTTGGGCTGTGCAGATACTAACATTCAACGTAGCAAGACAAAAACATAAGAAAACTCGGTAACGTTTTTACATGTTTCTCTAATTACTGTGTATCTACATAGTAGTTACTTAATAAATACATGTGTACTTACACATAATTCAAATGTTATTATGCATAGTTACAATGTACTTAATGTGTACAGTTTTTTGCATGAGCTACCTCTACCCCTTTTTCTGATACAATTGTGTACTTACATATATTGTAAAAAGAGTTACAGCTCTTTTGCTTTGTGATTAAGATGCTCGCTTGCTTGCAGGGTAGCTGGTTCACACCCAGCCTTTGCCCTGTGGCACTCATCTTTTGGTACCCATAACATTTCAGAGTGTGTTGCTCTTCCTACAGGTGTAGCACTGGCTATACTCTCTGCAGCTGGACCTGGTGTTCAAAGATCCCTTCAGACAGGTTTGTGTTTTATTTATTTAATTTTAATTAACGTTCTACGGCGGACCCTACCAGTCAGGTGCCCAGTGAGCTCAGGCGGACACCTGCTGGACAGGCCTTTTTCTTTCAGAGGCTGGTAGCTCGTTGATATCCACTCTCGAGTTCCTGGGTGTAGAAGAGGAAGCTGGCTTGGTTGGAGGATGCCCACTGAACCTTCAGTTATCCTGATCTGTATGGGGAATTGCTGTGGTGAGGGGAACAAAATAATTGGACATTCTAAATTGGGGAAAAAATCGAGGGTAAAATAAGTGGATGCTCTAAATGAAAAAAAAAGTAATTGCCCACAAAAACTCCAAAGAAACGGGAGGTCATTGAGTGTTCTCTGATCCAACCACCTAACCAATTGCCTGTTTACACTGAGGAGCTTTAAGGACAATGGCCAGCCAACAGGTGTTTGTTATAGCTCACTGGGCCAGTAGGGTGTGCCATAGTGCAATAAGGTGATAGTGCCTGCACTTTATGTCCCTTGTGAAATACCCAGTGAAGATCGGTTACTTGGCTCTACCAGGATGCAAACCTGCACTCCCCTGATGGCATGCATTGGGTAACACTTTACATTAAGTGTAGTAAATTGTAGTTACATAGTAAATACATGTGTACTTACTACATAGTTACAATGTACTTAATGTGTAAATCTTTTTGCATGGTATATGGAAATACTATTAGGGTTAGGGGAGTTAGGGTTATAACATGCAAAAATACATATTAAGTTATTTATATAGTGTGATGCCAAACCTTTGGCCATAGCTGTATATTTAATGTTTGTATATGCTACACAATTCTTATTGCTATTTATTTGATCCTCTACCTCTCTTTTTCTTCCAGCTATCGTGCCTCCTGAAAAGATTGTGGTCACACAGCCAGGAAATCTCAAATGTAAAATGATCATGCATGTGTGTGGTGAAAGAGACGCAGACTTCATTAAAAAGCAAACTAACAGAGTCATTCTCCTGTGTGAACAACAATCTTGTGTATCAGTGGCCTTCCCAGCCATATGTACAGGTAAGCAGTGTCCATTTTCATCTGTTCAGCAAGTGCTGGTTTCTTAAAGTTGGTTTACCTGTCGTTTAATATATTCGTATTTTGAAACGCTAAAGTTTTTTTATTTACTTTAAGTAATTTTTTTAAGACATTCTGTCACCAAGTATGTCGCCAACTGAGGGTGTGATAAAGAAATTTCCATAAAAAAACTAAAATAAACCCAGTACTACATAAAAAAAGAAAAAACAGAGAAACGAAACAGAGAAGCACTGTTTCGTACAGTAGGATTTGTTTTTTTTTTATATCAGACGTCATTTATGCATTGTTGTCCTTGCTGTGATATCTTTTTGATATATTTTTTTTTTATACAAACTTGGTTGAATGCATTTCACAAAGATCTACTGTACTTTTTAATTAAGATTCTTATTAAAAATACTAGGGATCAGAAGCTAGTTCCATTGGGCTACAGTAAGCAACTTGGCAGGCCAGTCAGCTGATTATGAATGTTGCATTCATCCAGCAATTCACAACACCAGTGCCTGTCTTCCAGGGGTAGGTGGTTTGGATCCCAGACTGGTTGCTAAAGCTATGGTTGACGGGGTCGCTTCCATTGTACGGGACAGAAAGATGCAGTTCGTCTCCACTGTCCGGATCGTCCTGCGGCAGAAAGATGTCTTCACCGCTTTCAAATCCACTGTGGAGGGTCGTTTTGGAAGGCCTGCACCACTGCGTTCACCCAGAGGTAATGAGCACATTTTGCTGGAGTGATTGTGACAGTTCAGCTGCATAAGCATTTAGCATTTAGTTGCAGGAGATCTTTCCATGTGCGTTCTTTGAAAGCTGTATGTCAAGCGTATAGATGCACAGTTAATGTAGAGAGGCTGTGTAGATGTACAGTTAATTTTGTGACACTTTAGATATATATAGTTAATGTATAGATGCTTTGTATATGTATAGTTACTGTGTAGAAATTGTATATATATACTGATGCACAATGAAAACGCAACAGTCTAAGTTTTACATCAATAGCTCATTGAGCACATACACAATGTTATTTACATTTTAAATAGTGAGCAGATAGATCTGTTGATTGTTTGAGTAGTATTGTTCCTTCGGATAACAAAATACAGAGCTCAAGTCATGTGATTTCATAAAAAAACACCAGGTGCGCACTGTTTGGTATTTTGAGTTGAGTTAAAATTGCCAAAATGAGTTGATTAAAAACCTGTATAAATAGCTATTCGAAAAGACATGATTTTAATTAACGCAAGAACACTGAAAGATACGACCACACCCCGCTTGAGTAATGTAGATCGCCTGGTTGCTATCGGCATGATTGAAGGAGGCCGGTCTGTGAGAGAAGTTGCCCGGAGAATGAAATGTTCTGCTTCAACAATCAGCAGACTAGTCCAGAGAAACCAGGAAACTGGCTCTATGAGGGACAGGCCACATCCTGAAAGGCAGAGGGTCACCACACTGGCACAGGACCGTCACATCCGACTGACCCATCGGCTTAATCGTTTTCAAACTGAAGTGGCTACAGTATGAGAAATTCCAGGAAGAAATAACCTGCACATCAGCAGAAGGACTGTAGCTCGCCATCTGCTTGAAAATGATTTGCATGCTCGGAGGCCGTTCAGGAGTAACTTGTTGCCTGCTGAGAGACAAAATTGCCATCTTCTGTGGGCCAGTGAACATCTGAGATGGCGGCAGAGAGAGTGGTGGAGTGTTTCATTCACAGATGAATGCCGTTTTGCCCTTGATAGACCTGACGGAAGACAACATGTGTGGAGACATCGTGGTGAGCGTTATGCTGACTGTTGCGTTGTTCAAGCCAACCGGTAGGGAGGTGGAAGTGTGATGATGTGGAGAGGAATCTCCTTTAACACAAGAACGCCTTTGGTGGACAATGGAAGACCACACAATGCTAGGATTACAATTGCACAAATTAAAGAAAACAATGTCAAGGTCTTGCCGTGGGCAGCTTTTTCTCCTGACCTAAGTCCAATAGAACATCTCTGGGACCAACTCACGAGTGCCATCCACAGGAGTCAACCGCGACCAGCCAACCTTCGCCAGCTGGCTGCAGCTGCACAGGATGAGTGGAGGAACATCCCACAGTAGTCTATCCAGAGGCTGATCAGGTCTATGCATCAACGCTGCCAGGATTGTGTTAATGCTCAGGGAGGTCCTACCCGATACTAGCTTTGTAATGTTTTCATTTTGACACCGTACCCAAGTTCAGGTTGTCCAAATTTCTCCTGCGTTGCTTGAATAAGGACTAACGTGCATTTCGCTTTGTTATTTTTGTTCGTAAAAAAGTAGGGAATAGGGTTATAATTTTTTCTTTTCTCTCCCTTTTCTCATTTCTGCTTCTATGCCTTCCATCTGTTCTAAGTGTGGTTCCCCACTTTTTCCGTCTTCTAACACCAATGTATGTTTAATATGTGTAGACATGTCAGTCACTCCAACTCACAAGGAAGTTCTTTCCCCTTTGTTGGTTCACCGTTCTGATAAGAGCCATTCCACACCTTCTACTTCTAAAAAAGCAGGCAGCTCCAGAGAACAACGGGGTTCAGGTTTTTCTCCTCTTAAGAAAAGAATGAGAAAATCCACACATTCCTGCAGCAGCAGGGAGAGATACGTGCCGGTGAAAGCAGCAATCGCCATTACGGAGGATCCAGCAGCCACGGCTCAGCCATCCCCTCCGCAGCTACCAATGCCTAAAGATCTTTTTTTTTAATGGCTAAGGGAATATGAGCAGTCAAAACAGGCTCAACCTTTACAACCTGTAGCTCACACATCAGGTTCTGGTACAACTGTACACAGGAGCAAGACTTTCCAGGTGCCCCCACCCTAGGAGATGATGATGTCATTGACTCTGTCCCCCGAGGAGGACGTTTTCGAGTACACAGACGGCCCCTCTCCCATATATACAGATGCAGAGAAATATTTCATCCTCTCTCAAACCCAGACCTGTGCAGATCAGGATGATGTCCTTAGCATCTTAGATGCAAGGGATAAAAAAAAAGCCTTTGAAGGGTTATTTGGCAAAGATCTGCAACTTCTGCACCATGCCTATCCAGAGTGGATAAATTCTACAGGGTACCAATGGATCGTAAGAACCACCTCTTTAAACAAACCGAACTGGATAATATCACCAACTGCAAGTATGTCCTCTAAATCTGCTTCTTTGAATGGATCTGATAAAAAAAAAAAAAAAAAAAAATTGGTAATTTCTTAAAAAAAAGATTACGCTGCCTCCACATGCAGCATGCGTATCAACACCCTTACAGGGTGATCTTTTATTTGGCACCAGCTTGAAAGATTCTCCATCAAGAGCCGCCAATTCCAGTTCAAAGTACTTCCTTTTGGGATCTCCACAGCCCCCAGGGTATTTACCAAGGTAATGGCTGAGGTAACTGCACATCTTCGGGGCATGGGCATCCACATATATCCATACATAGACGACTGGCTGGTAAGAGCTCCTTCCAGAGAAAAGGCTTTGGAACACAGAGACAAGGTACTCTGCCTTTTTTTCAGGATTTGGGCTTACTGGTCAACGTAGAGAAGTTGTCTCTCACCCCAACACAGTCTCTAATGTTCCTGGGAGCACAGTTCAATACATGTTCAAGGCAAAACATTTCAAAATAAGAGCCAGAATAACTGTCAGCAGTTTCTGGGGCACATGGCAGCATCAGTTCCTAGTAAGAGATGCAGCGTTACATATGAGACACACGCAAAGGTGCCTCCTTTCTTCTTAGAACCACACCCTGCCACACTCCCAGTGCATCAAGGTCTCCCCAGGGGCAGCCACAGAAGCCAGATAGTGGCAGATTTCACCTCAGGCATTCATGGGGATGCTGCTATCTCCATATCTGCCTACTCTCTGTCAATAGCAGACGCTCAGGTCCAAGGTACGTGGTCACCCAAACAGAAATCTCGCCACATAAATTATTTGGAACTCTTAGCAATCTCCCTGGCACTAAAGCTCTTCACTCTAATAGTGAAACAAAAAAACAGTACTGATCCTCACAGACAACGCCACAGCAGTAAAGTATATAACCATCAGGGAGGCACAAAATCATGGGACCTTTGCACTCTAGCCATAAACATCTGGAACTGGTGCAAAACACAGGACAGCTCTATAAAAGCAACTTATTTACCAGGACTCAACAACAGCTTTGCAAACCTACTCAGCAGAGTAATGGCACCCCACGAATGGAGGATTCAACTAGAAATCCTAGAGGGGGTATTCAACAAACTAGGTCTCCCAAAAATAGACCTATTTGCAACAGCAGAAAATACCCAGCTGCCACTCTTTTGCTCATCTACTGGCCCAGAGGTATTGATTCTCAAAGATTCTACAGCTAACCGAGACAGGACCCATACACTTTCCTTGCATGGAGATTGAACGGCAGCAATTGAGGGATAGGGGGCTATCTGAACAAGTGATAAATGTCTTACTCGCTTAAAAGAAAAACATCCACCTTTCAAATCTTTACAGGTAAACAGAGGGAGTTTGTTTCCTGGTGCAAATCCAAATCCTTGCACCATTTGAACATTCCCCTCTCAGAATCTTACCTCAGCCACTTATTCCATAAGGGTCTCTCCCTATCCTCTATTAAAGTACATGTTGCTGCAATCTCTAGTATTTTATCTGGTTGGGATAATCACCAGGTGGGTTCCCATCCATTAGTTACCAGATTTATTAAGGGAGTGAACCATCTTAAACCTCTGAGTAAACGTGTTATTCCACAATGGAGCCTCAGTCTGGTACTTCATAAGCTCTTAGGACCCCCATTTGAGCCCATGGCAACTTGTGACATGAAGTATCTGACATGGAAAATGGGATTCTTGATGGCAGTGACATCGGCAAGAAGGGTAAGCGAGCTCCAAGCTCTGGTTATTGACGCGCCATATTTTCAGTCCTTTAACCCTATGCTGCCTACGGGGAATGACCATATTCGGTCATAAATATGAACACTCTCTGTTTAAACGCTTGTAGTTTTGGAACCTTAAATCAGAAATTAAAACCCAATACACCTACAGAAAGGCATTAAGTAGATCTTTCCATTAATGTAATTAATTTTGTTGTGGGGTGATTTTTTTTTTCCATATGAGCTGACACCCCCCAAAAATTATCGAAATATGAAAAATTATAAATAATATTTTTAAAAAATTGTCAATTTCAACCTCTTTCCAACTGTTATATAAAAAAACTTAGCGCATATTGTAGCTGCACAATTTTCCAAGGATCTCAAATCTGAAATCAGAATTGAAATATCTTGAACAGTTGCAGAGCTAGATAAGCTTTTACGATGCATAGTATTTTACAAAAAAATCAACCTCCGAATGGCAAATGTAAAATAAAAAACAACGTTTTTAAAAATTGCCAATTTCAACCTCTTTCCAAGTTTCATATAAAAAAACTTACAGTATACTGTATCTTCACAATTTGTCAAGAATTTCAAATCTGAAATCAGAATTTTAATATCTTGTAAAGTTGCAGAACTAGATAAGGTTTTATAATGCATTGTATTTTACAAAAAGTCAACTTCCGAAATGGCAAATGTAAAATATTAATAAATAATTAAAAAAAATTGGCAATTTCAACCTCTTTCCAAGTTTAACAGAAAAAAACTTTAGAGTATATTGTAGCTTCACAATTTGTCAAGGATTTCAAATCTGAAATCAGAATTGAAATATCTTGTACAGTTGCAGAGCTAGATAAGGTTTTGCAATGCATAGTATTTTACAAAAATCAACCTCCGAAATGGCAAAGGCACACTAGGGTTAAAACTTGGCAAAAAGTGAGACTGGAAACACTATTGCACTGTTTGAGATACAATTATATTTCAGTATAAAAATAAAGAAACAACACACAAGTTATCAAATAAAATGTTTATTTTTTTATTTGAAAAAAAAAAGTATATTATAAATAAAACTTTGAAATTAAGAATTTTATTTGGGGAGGGAGACAAAAAAACCTTCCATATTGTGCTGTATTTATTTATTTTCAAAACTACCCTGCAGTTGAAGTGCTGGGCTGGGGCTCCTCCAGATCACTCTCCTCCTCATCCTCCTGCAGCAGCTCTTCATCAAGGAGTTCAGCCTGCATGTCAGGGCCCTCCTCCTCTTCAGTGACTGAACCAGATGCTAGAGATGATTGTCTCCATCCATTTTCTGGCTTACACACACCCACATAAAACATTAAAATAAATACCAATTATTAATTATTAATAATAATAATAATAATAATAATAATAATAATAATAATACCAGTAATAATAATAATAATACTATTCCCCTCCATCCTTTCACACACATAAAGTAAATTAATAATAATGACTCTTCATACACACACAAAGTAGAAGTAATCTAATAATAAAATACATGGATAAATAATAATAGTGACTACAGCTAAATAATGTTTTCTGTTCTTTACACACAGTAAACTAGTAATAAAATACATGGCTAAATAATAATAATAACTACAGCTAAATAAATGTCTTTGTTCTTTACATAGGCTACATACACAACGTAAAAATAAAAACTAAACCAATAATAAAAAAAAACAACGAGATTTATTCCTCATTCTTTTACACATTGAATAAAAAAAAATAAGTTAAGAAAATAATAGATGCATAGCTAAATAATAATAACGACTACAGATCAATAATAAATCGACTAGAAAAAGTAAAACACAGACGTACACAAACACTTAACTTTGCATCACATGCAATAGACCTATTAGTTTTGCCTTCTGTCCTGAGAAACAAGTTCAAAAAATTGAAAAACAAGTCTAAACTAAAAATGTATTTGAAACTAACAATAAGAAAATTGTTTTAAAAAAACAGTAGTACAGTAGTTACTCTTGTCTATAGCACTAGCAGTCATAAAGTAAGCCCTGCCCAGCAAGCAAGCACGCACACAAAAGACACAGCGAAAAAAAAAAAAACTGCAGATGTACTCAGCACAAAAAAAGCAATATAAAGTTGAAAAAAAACCCAGCAACAATATGACTAATTAGCCCAAGTACTTACCGTTTAGATGATATGTAGATTAGCACTCTTGGGATTGTAAAACCGGAGATACAGGGCTTCGAATCTGCTGTGCACTCAGTCACAATGGCGCCGGCAGAGACTCGTCCTTGTGATCAAAATATTATATGTCCTGCCCACCCTAGCCCTAAACCAATGGTATCATGACAAGCCCCATAGTCATGGCTATAACCCATACTTAAAAAAAACAAAACTGCTGGTTGGACGGCTGAGATATGACGTGTTTTGTCATCGTAACAAAAGTTACGAAATTACAGCGCGTCGGCAGCTAAGGGTTAAGGACAGGATTGTTTGCAGAACTAATCCTCAATTCTTACTAAAAGTGATAACTGAATTCCATGTAAATCAAACCATAACATTTCCAGATTTCTACCCAAAACCTCACAAATCAAGGGAAGAAGCTAGACTTCATCTAATAGATATCAGAAGAGCCTTAAACTTCTTCATATATAGGACCATCGGTAGCAGACCATCAGGGCAACTTTTTATGTCCTTCAATTCACCAGACAATGGGAAAACTGTCTCCAATCAGATGATTTCTTGCTGGATAACCTCATGCACTGATTTCTGTTACAAGCTTGACAGCAAAACAGTTCCAAGACCCATCAAAGCCCACTCAGTAAGGGGAGTGGCTACTACTTGGGCAAAATTAAAATCAGTTTCAATTCAGGACATCTGCAATGTATCTTGCTCTCAACCTAGCTTTGCTCGTTCAGTTTTATCTGTGGTTTCTTCTACTGACATCTAACTTACCGTCCTTCAGTCTACATACTTTGGTATAGTTCACGTTGTGTGGAGTTCATCAGATGAGGTAAGAATACGAAGATTACCTGTAATGTGGTTTCTTCATTGGATGATGAACTCCACACACCTATATCCCACCCTCCTCTCCCCCTTCTCTTTTCATTACTATTTTTTCTTATTTTTTGGTTTCCTTTGGTGAAATTTGAACCACCTGAACTTGGGAACGGTGGGGGGTTTTATGGAGGAGAAGCACGTATTTGGCGCCAGTGAGGATTATAAAAATGATCTCTGGGAAAGAGATCTGGTTTTTTCTCCTGACACAAACGACATGGAGACCGGAAGTTCACATTGTGTGGCATTCATCATCCAATGAAGAAACCATATTACAGGTAATCTTCGTAATTTTAGGAAAAATCTTTTGTAGCAAAAGTTTTGCTTTTGTGAATGAGGAAAAAAAGTTACAAGAAATAGATGTCTACAATTTATTTCAGCAATTTTTTTTGCAAAACTCCAGTGTTTGTGGGTTTGTTTCCTAACACAAAAATCACATAATAAATTGCTCACAAACAAGTATGGCTTTGCAGCATTTGACTGATCATTTATTATTATTAAAAAAAAAAACAGTAAACACAGCACTTAAGTGTTTTTCTATTTTATTTATTTATTTATTTTTGTATGTGAGTCACCCCAGCGTTTACATGTATAAACGCTGGGGTGACTCACTTAAAGCGTTTACATTGGATAAAGGCGTCTGCCAAATAAACAAATAATAATAATAATACAGACACGGTCACCAGTCCGGGTGCATGCAGTAGTGCTCGTGCTGGGTGATAACAATTGCAAAGTGCTTGTGGTGTAGTGTTGTTCCGGGTAGTGCTGGCCCAAGGCGACAGCTCCTGATACGTGTTAGTAATCTAGATTGGCTCAGAACTTGAAAAAGACGACTGGGTGAAACCTGTTTTTTCAATAGTTTTCACTGAATTTCGGGACTAGCCCAGGTGAGTCTAGTTTCGTCCAACGCTTCAAAATAGATGCTGGGCGAATCTGGTTTGCCCATGCCATTAATTTGGGCGAGTCTATTTTCATCCAAAGCTTCAACATCGATGCTGAGCCTATCTAGTTTTGCCTATGCTAATTATTTGGGCGACTCCTAATTTTGCATTTCTACACTCTCCTCTGTCAGCTTCCAAGTGCGTGCCGGGGTACCTGCCTGGTCTCCATTTCTGACAACAATATAGCACGGGGTGTACGGTTTCCAGCGGTGGTGCTGAAAAGGCAGGACACCAGGGCTGGTTTTAATAGTGGTTAAAACCATTCTTTTTTTATTTGCTCTTTCTCCCAAAAAGTGTAGTCAAAAAGTCTCACTCTTCCATACGTGGTGGACTTCTCGTGAATAGTTTTTTTTCTGTACCAAAACTGACAACGTACCATTGCAATCTGACAGTGTACCACTTTCTGACATTATATGGGCCATATTTTGGTATGCATACCATATTCTGATTATGTACCACTTTCTAACACTAGAAATAGTCCAGATCACGGCTTCTATCAAAGTGAAAAACAACGTCCACAAACCTGAACTTGAAGCTTATCTATAAACTTCATGTACATTCAAAGAGTATTCCAATTCCATCCAAAAGAAAAGAAGATAGCGACAGACAAGTTGAAAAAGGCATGCAAATAGAATAATCTAGCTATAAAAAAATTAATCAAAATCATTTTTGTATTCTTTTTTTTTATTATTTGTGTATTTTTCCTTAGGGATATCAGACAAGGTCTGATATCAGAAAGGTAAACTGTTCCCCCACTACTGCCACTAGTTTAATGAAAATGTAATGATAGTTTAGTGAGTTTGTTTCAAGGACATGGACTCGGACTCAAGACTCGAAGTCAAAGACTCGTGACTCGGACTCGAATGATAGTTACTCGGACTCAGACCCTGAGGACTCGGATTCGGACTCGACACTCGGGACTCGGACATGGACTCAGACTAGACTACAAGTCTGATAAATATCAATTCAACCACTCTCTCCATATAAACAATAGCACATTAAACTCTGCAGTATACACTTCCTCCTTCTCGCAAAATACCACATTAATCTGTCAACGAACTTTCAAATCACAACCATATAGAAACTCCCACTCTTTAATAATAGTTCTAAATGACAACAGTAAAAAAATCCAGTTCCCTCTGTAATTGCGTTTGGTTACAATAAAGCAAAACAGAATTAAGTTTGTAATCCACAGCGAAAAAACAAACCAAGAAAAGTAAAGTATCAAAAGAATAATTGGGTCAAAAACAAACCACACAGAAAAAAATAAATATAATAACCGGTTTGATCTCACCAGTCGACAAAAGCTGTCCGTTAATCATCCATGAAGTAGAAAAACCCAACAGGCAAACTAATCCAAACAATGACATTGTTGCAGTGAAGTTTTCTTTTTTCTTGAATCTGTGTGCAAACGGGAGACAGCAATGTTGAGCAAACACGGCAGAGCTAATAGTAGTTTTCCAATGCAAACAATAAATAAACAAACTTCCCAGCAACCTGTTCCCCACACAAGTCTCCCGTGGCACTCCCTCAGTAAGGAAGCTAGAGAAACATCCCAACAGTTTTTTTTCTCTACCCACAGGGCTACAGAGTCTGACCTTTTAAAGGCGGATCCCTAAAACTTCTTAAACCAGAAATGCCATCCTAACCCCATACAAGCCCATATTATCAATAGAAAAATAAAATTGTGTTTTAAAACATTTTATTTTACAGTGTAACTATTTAGAATGCCTGACCAGGCTAGAGTGGTAAGCTAAAATGAACCACTAATAATTAGTCATTATGTGTAATGGGTGTCACAATGGAGCTATGAAATGCCGTCCTGATCCGTTTTGAAACGGCAGAGAAAACATACCCCTCAAAAATGAGTTTGCCAGTCGCTCTTAAATGTATTTTGTTAAGGTATTTCCTCATTCATCTATAAACATACCTTTTTTTATTGCAGAGCTCACCAAGCACTTGATGCAGAAAGTGAAAACTTGGCCTCATCTTCTAAAACAGACTCCAGGCACGGATACGAGGGAGTTATTTTCCAGATCGGAAGACATTTTCCTTCCAGCAATCTTTGATGTAATCGGCCTGAAGAGATGCGACACAGAGAACGCCAAACAGAGGCTGGAAACGACTTTCAATACTCAATTCCACGAAGAGTGCCTACCGGCAGAGAACATCTCCAAACTGAAAGCAGAGGAGGTCCAGGCTGTTTTAAACAAGGCAAAGATTTTAAGGGTGCAAGCAACCATCGAACAAGATGGTAGCAACAGGCTATTGATTAGGGGAGTCAAATCAGAGGTAATGGAAGTTAGCCGAATGGTCCAGCACTATCTGAGGTCTGCACTAGAAAGACAACTAAAGGAGGGGCAACAGACTTTTATTGAAGCTTTGGTGCAGTGGTACTATGAAGAAGATGGCCATTGGAAGGCATTTTATCCTGAAGCCAATTTGCAGTTGGAAACTAACAGAACAAGCAAGGATATTGTGTTGAGGGATGGAACTGGGAAGATTCTCTGCATTGACTTTCAACAGATGAGAGCAACTGACCAGGACTCCAAACAAATTCTAAAAGTGAAGAGGATTGAGAAAATGACAGGTGAGCTTAATTTAGAATATAAAAACCTTGGATCGTAGTGTACTTTGGTTTCCGTCGTCCAGTCTTTAATTAACACCATTTGTAGCTATGTGTTCCTTTTCTCTTTCTATTTAAATGAATTGTAGATAATGATGCATATAAAAGCGATACACACCCATACCTGAAACTGTGGCAGAGAGAAAGTAAGTTTACCACATCAATGATATGAGCGTTGATGTGGTAAACTTACTATTTAATCACCCTGTATATGACGTGATTGAAAATTTATATATATATACAGTACTGTGCAAAAGTTTTAGGCAGGTGTGAAAAAATGCTGTAAAGTAAGAATGCTTTCAAAAATAGACATGTTAATAGATTATATTTATCAATTAACTAAATGCAAAGTGAGTGAACAGAAGAAAAATCTAAATCAAATCCATATTTGGTGTGACTACCCTTTGCCTTCAAAACAGCATCAATTCTTCTAGGTACACTTGCACAAAGTCAGGGATTTTGTAGGCATATAGTCAGGTGTATGATTAAACAATTATACCAAACAGGTGCTAATGATCATCAATTCAATATGTAGGTTGAAACACAATCATTAACTGAAACAGAAACAGCCATGTAGGAGGAATAAAACCGGATGAGGAACAGCCAAACTCAGCTAACAAGGTGAGGTTGCTGAAGACAGTTTACTGTCAAAAGTCATACACCATGGCAAGACTGAGCACAGCAACAAGACACAAGGTAGTTATACTGCATCAGCAAGGTCTCTCCCAGGCAGAAATTTCAAGGCAGACAGGGGTTTCCAGATGTGCTGTCCAAGCTCTTTTGAAGAAGCACAAAGAAACGGGCAACGTTGAGGACCGTGAGCGCAGTGGTCGGCCAAGGAAACTTACTGCAGCAGATGAAAGACACATCATGCTTACTTCCCTTCGCAATCGAAAAATGTCCAGCAGTGCCATCAGCTCAGAACTGGCAGAAAACAGCGGGACCCTGGTACACCCATCTACTGTCCAGAGAAGTCTGGTCAGAAGTGGCCTTCATGGAAGACTTGCGGCCAAAAAGCCATACCTCCGACGTGGAAACAAGGCCAAGCAACTCAACTATGCACGAAAACACAGGAACTGGGGTGCAGAAAAATGGCAGCAGGTGCTCTGGACTGATGAGTCAAAATTTGAAATATTTGGCTGTAGCAGAAGGCAGTTTGTTCGCCGAAGGGCTGGACAGCGTACACGAATGAGTGTCTGCAGGCAACAGTGAAGCATGGTGGAGGTTCCTTGCAAGTTTGGGGCTGCATTTCTGCAAATGGAGTTGGGGATTTGGTCAGAATTAATGGTCTCCTCAATGCTGAGAAGTACAGGCAGATACTTATCCATCATGCAATACCATCAGGGAGGCATCTGATTGGCCCCAAATTTATTCTGCAGCATGACAACGACCCCAAACATACAGCGAAAATAACTATCTGAAGAACTATCTTCAGCATAAAGAAGAACAAGGAGTCCTGGAAGTGATGGTATGGCCCCCACAGAGCCCTGATCTCAACATCATCGAGTCTGTCTGGGATTACATGAAGAGAGAGAAGCAACTGAGGCTGCCTAAATCCAGAAAAGAACTGTGGTTAGTTCTCCAAGATGTTTGGGCCAACCTACCTGCCGAGTTCCTTCAAAAACTGTGTGCAAGTGTACCTAGAAGAATTGATGCTTGATGCTGTTTTGAAGGCAAAGGGTGGTCACACCAAATATGGATTTGATTTAGATTTTTCTTTTGTTCACTCACTTTGCATTTAGTTAATTGATAAATATAATCTATTAACATGTCTATTTTTGAAAGCATTCTTACTTTACAGCATTTTTCACACCTGCCTAAAACTTTTTGCACAGTACTGTATATATATATATATATATATATATATATATATATATATATATATATATATATATATATATATACATATGTTATTTATACTTGTATAATGCCGCCATCAGAAAAAAATGTATGTTATGTTGTCATTTATATTGTTGTACAATTTTAAACAAATTGTTATTTTGTTACTATTGAAATAATATATTTCTGTTTTTCATAATAACAATAAAGAAGTGTGCATTTTTATAAATGAAGCAAAAATTGTTTTTAAAACTGTCCAAATTGCTTATTTGAGGGCTTAGAATAAAAATCTGCAAACAATAAAGCCCATTTTTGACAAGGAAATTGCCAAAATAAATGGGCAGCTGGTTGGTTAAAGTCATCAATTAAATTAGATAATCACTAATTTGCCAATTTTGACAATTTTCCGTGATTTTCAATTACAGTGGATTGATTTCATGTGTACCACAAATCAATAGTATCTATATTATCTGAGTGTTATCAGTTACAACCTTATAGCAATATGAATTACATCGCTGTACCACAAGAAAACAGAGATTAAAAGAGATGCCGTTGGTTAACTAATCTGCAATCTCACATTACTTATACAGACTACAGCCTACCTGTTTATTGGGAGAGCATGGACAATCATCTTTTCATGAAATTTCATCTACAGCCTCACACCAACGAATACCTGGACATTGTAAAAGACTTCAAGAAAACAGCTACCAACAAAATAATCAAAGTAAGCACAGTAAACTACACTTTGAAAGAGCTTGGTTAACATCAACTTCTTGTTACTATCAACCAGATTTTTTGTATGAAGCATTGTGTAATTCCCCATTTCAGTAGTTCGGGACAAACACCAATCACAAAATGTTTTAGTACAAATATTTATTGTGGAGAATGCGGAGTATGCGATTTTACAGAGAAGTATGTTGTAAATACACATTAATTTGGCACCAAACCTAACTTGGTTTGAGGGCTCGCTGCCTGGCCGACTGGACGAGGCTGAGACCCCATTGATAAAACATAGAAATTGTTTTTAAGAAAGGTGGAGATGGGGAGGTGGTGGGTTACGATGAAATCGAAATGCAACTGAGAGGTAAGTGAAGAGGGTATTTATAGTGCTAACGATCTTAATTAGGTAATGTGTAAATTGAATGATTCAATTTGGTGACGCAGAGATTGGTGTCTGACCCTGCTCCCGTACTTTAATTATAAATTTCATATAATAACCTAACACTAATATTTAAGTTGCTATTTTATGTGTTATGGTATTGTGAGGATTGGTAGTTCCTTGCACCATATTGTCAGCGAAGCAAGAGAACTTCCAGGCTATCTATACAGCAAGGATTTACTGTATGTGTTTTCAGGGTATTGGCGCAGCAAAAGTAAATCATCAGTCAAAAGCACCATTTCACTTTTAATTTGTAGTTCCCAACATTCTTATGTGAAATGTAGGAAAAAAGTCAATACCTGTCATTCATTAAAGAGAAATAAGTGGCCAAAGTAAGGAAAAAATGTTCTTCTCCTTCTTCCAACGTATTTTTTTTTGCGGATTTTTGCAGACCCCAGGCACTTTTATCCACGCATATGTATATTACAGGATATCCGAGTTTAATGACAATGGAAATATACTAGGGGACACATGTTATGATGTCTATATCATTTATATTAAATTATTTATTTCTGTTTTAAAATGGAACATTTGCCTGCAAAAAATATCTTTCTTTATATAAATATAAAAAATAAGGTCTGGTATACATTTGATTTCTGAGAATTAGTTGTATGCTGAAGGATAGCCTTTATATTTGATAAAAGTAAAACATAAATCAATATATTAATAAATATTGAAATAAAATTAATACATAAATCAATACATAGACATTTCTTTCTTTATCTTGATATTTATTTATTTATTTTTCGCTATCAGATATAAACACTGCCATTTAATACTGTATGAAATGAAAATAAATACTCAACAGTCCTTGTTCAGTTGTATATTAGTGAAGATTTTGGTGCATAAAGGTTGGCATGCTTTCACATATTTTTACTTTCAAATTTAAAAAATATATTGTAATGACCCGGATAATTGCTTTGTTGCAGGACTTGTTGTCTGTTCAGTTTGTCTCGTCTGTTTTTTATTATGTTACATGTATTGTAGTGGAACGGGTCACGCCGTTACTTAGCATGGGAAGGGGGAGTGAGTGAATGAGTGGGGAGAATGTGTATTGCTTCAGGGGTTGCAGAGCATGGATGTGACTGTTTGATGAGCCGGACAGCGGCAGGAAACGAGGGAGGTTATATAATAAGGGGGTGCATGAGCCTGGGGACTGGAGACAGTCCAGCGCTGAACTTGAATGAGAAACTGTGGGTGCGACTGAGCGAGCGTGTGAGCTGTGACCGGAGAGAATATGCAGTGAAAATGCCAGGACTAAAATGTAGGATTATTATTTTGGTGCTGCGAATTCCGGCCCCTGACAGGAATTCTCTGTAGTTTCAAATAAAACAAACATTTTGAGAATTCAACACCGTCTCCCTGAGTACTACTTCCTAAATATGAAAACGTTACAATAAACGAAATGAACAGATCAAGCTGATTATGATAGTTTTCAAAATCAGATGAAAGCTTTCAATACAATCGGGATATTACATAATCATTATTTACAAAATCTTGTTTGCGTCGTTACTTGTTAAAAACTGTAACTTTACTGCTATACTACTTGGAAATGTTGTAAAGTGGAAGGACAGACTTTGTGACGTGAAAGCCAGGGTGTCAGCATTGCAAGCTGTATTGGAAGTATGTCTTGGATTCAATTCGCACATGAGGTTTATAAACTTAAACCAAAAAATGGAATATATTTTATTTATGTGTAAGTGTGGCAGGGCTGAAGCTTGCCGCTGTAAATAGTATGGTTTGCTTTGGGGTTTCTAAATAAAATATGGTTTGGGGTTGGATTGGCCAGGAGTTCCTGGGTTGTTTTTAAACTTTACAAAGCAGAGAAGCATGATTACAAGTAATTTAACACAACCAAGTAATACAGTACTGTATTCAAAAACAATTAACGGTTCTGTTCTACCCAGTAATCGTTGGGATCATGGCAACTCAGAGTGTGTACGTGACCAGAAATAGTGTACTGTAGAACTCCTGTTGCAATTACCCATCACAAAATAATATATTTCACAGCACGTTAATGTTGCAGATTTTTAATAAACGCAAAATTCGCAAAAATGTCATGCTCGTAAAATGTTCTTGTTTTACAGTACCTATGAAAACAGGATAACAAATTGACTTTTCTAATTATTAGATTAAGTACTGTAAATGGAAAACTGCTGTTAAAAATGAACGAGATAAAATACAATTAGTTAACCATGGACAAATGCACCAACTAAAAATGCTATATAAAATTATTTAAAAATCCGGACTCCAATAAGTATTTCGAGTCCAAAAGCAGGTATTGCTTCTGAAAACTAAGGTTCCAATTTAAAACAAAATCAAAAAGCAATTCTCAACAAAAGACACGCATTTCTTCCAACAAATGCAGAAGTTTTAAAGTTACAAATGTAAAATGCTATGTGTGTATTGTGCGGTATCGAATTCAGCCAGAATAAGCACATTGCCTTGAAGTGAAAATTTCCAAAAGCTGATTTGTTTAAGTAGGAAGGAGATATTTATATCAGGCAGTCAAAAATGACTTTTAGCAAAATGCTTGCATGTTAGTGTTTCTGCAGTAGTCTGATCGTGTTCGTCAGCTGTAACATAAAGCCTGTTGATGGGCACTTGCTGTATAATATTGTAGTGATCTGTACTAAGTGTTGTGTGTTGTATCGTTTTGTGTCGCTGTTCCATGTTTTGTCTATGTCCTGTGTGCCTGTGCATGTGAGTGAGTGAGTGCACCTGTCAGGGAGGGGCGTGATTGAGTCATGACTACAGTGTTTGTGAATGTTGTCCAATCGTGTTGTGTTTGTGACTGGTTCAATTTGTGAGGTCCAATAACGTGTCATGTTATGTTTACATTGTATGTCTAAATGTTACATGTTTTTGTGGGGTTTTGTTGTATAAAGGCACAACCTGCACGCTGTTGTGGTCTGTGTTGTTGTGTGCTGACCTTGCTGAATAAAGTGTCCCATTTAGCGAATGAGATCTTGCTGCCGTCATCGGGCTCATTTTATTTGCGCTCAAGCTTACAATATGAACAGACTTAATTGGTCTGGAGTAGGGAATCCAATTCCGTACACTTTTGCCAATCCCAGGATTTAGAGATTTATTTGTTTTTTTTTAATACCCCGATTCCATTTTTGTCATAATAATAACATTGTGCTTTTACTTTAATTAATAATTACTAGTGTGGATGCTTAGGGTAATGCACTCAGGACAAAGGAGTTGTTCAAGGAATTAATTAATAATGAAAAAACACATACAAACATTGCTAGTGGATAACAGTCGTGTTGCTCCAGGGCAGAACAAATGCATGATTTAACGGTCTAGGGCGTACCAGATGCCTGCTCAACTCAATAATACTGTTATTTACAAAAACGTAGATAAAGCACTGATTAAACTACTAACAGTGAACATTTAAACTCCAGACAGTAAGCGTACCTAGTAAATACTACAAATTTTTAAAAGAAGCAACATCATACAGTGACAATCTTTGAGTTTTTAATTATTTATTTATTTTCTTTAGCCCACAAACTGAGGTAAGCAATGCACTGCTATTTAAATATGTATATTACCCATGTGTGTGCCAGAGAACTGGTAGAAGGCACAGGTGTTGTTTTCCATCCATCAACAGTGCAAAGCACCTTTGACCATTGTTCCATAGTCCAATTTCTGTGTTCTTGTGCATATTTTAGCTTTTTAGTCTTGTTCCCCTTTCTTAATAGAGGTATTCTTACTGCAACACATCCTTTAAGTCCTGATTTCAAGAGTGACCTTCGTACTGTTGATTTGATGGACAATGACACCTGTACCTTCTGCCAGTTCTGTTATCAATTCAACACTTGTCTTCTTTCTATTCCTTAAGGATATTATCTTCAAGTATTGCTCATCCTTGTTAGACAGCTTTTCTTCCAGTCCTGGGTTTGTCAATTACAGATGTTTCTCTGTATGTGTTGCTTATGCTTCGGATACCACACCTTGAAAATCCAGTGATGCAAGCTATTCCACTCAATGTTTTTCCTTCTTTATGCAAGTCAAGGTTGTTATAATAGTTGAAACCCCTAGTGGAGGCTTTGAGTAAATTGTTGATGCTCATAATGCATCAGGGTAGAATAAAGCAACATGTCTAAGACTTTTACACAAGAGTGTAAAATATATCTAAAGGTTTAAACAGAAAGGAATAGTAAATTATTACATCATAAACTATGCAGTAAATTACATCACAAACACATTGATAGATTTAAATAAAAATAAGTGAGTGTAGTTACCATGGCATCAAAAGCCAATTAGTACCTCCATTGTGTTTTCAAGCACACTTTCTCTTGACAAATGTATGTTAAACATACTGAAACATTGGGAAGTTGTCTCTTTTGAGCAGAAACTACATTAACTGGGATTCAAGTCTAGTCTTTCAAATAATTGTTGCTAACAAATTGTGTCATGATTCTTCTCTGCCATGCACATTCATTCATTATAAAGGTTTAAACTGTGCTGTTTTCAATTATGTATTTTCATTTTAAAACATGGTATCTGCTACTGCACTAGGTTAAGGAAATCTGTTTGCAAGCCATGCTTTTAGATTGTATTGCACTTCCTGGGTCACTTCTGGAGCGTGAATATATCCCTGCTCCTTCTCTAGCTTCTTTCCTGTCAATAACCGGTAACTCTTTACACAAGTGTCTCTAATTACTGTGTTTACACAGTAGTTACTTGGAAAATACATGTGTACTCAAAAAAAGACTTATTGTCAAAACATTTGCCGTTGAATTTAGGTTTAATTTCATATCTCTAAATTCTGAACTATTGCGTTATCCTCCTCGGTCCTTTAATTCAGTATACGGAACATTTTTTCATTTGAAATTGCCCATGCTACTGTCAGCCAGAGAACTCTTGGGTATGGACGTTCAGATATTGGTCTCATATTTTGTGTGTTTTTGTGGTCTCATGTAAAGCAAATAACATTTTAACAGACACATTTAATTTTCTATTAATAAACCTAGTCTCAGAGCCGAGATGAAATCTCAGTCCTTTGTGTCTTGCCTTACAGGTAGAAAGGATTCAGAACCAGTATTTGAGGCAAGGTTACGACTTGAAAAAGAAACACCTTGAGGCAAAGAATGGACAGAACCAGGTGAGGGAGAGGGTTCTCTACCATGGCACTCAACTGACTGCGTGTGAATCAATTGAGAAGAACGGATTCAATAGGAGTTACGCAGGGAAGAACGGTAAGGATTATGATGGTTTTCGTGGAGATCTTTACATCTGCAGGAAAAAAAGCATGAGGCCCACTAAAGCGTGTTCTTTTTTAGGTGTAAGAAAGTGGAAAAATGAGTTTGACAACATTTTCAAAATAAATAATGTCCTTTTAATTGCTGAAGTCATAGTTTTCTGGGAGGACGGGGACAGAAAACAAACATAGTGCTATCTTACGTGTCTTCTTTGTATAAGGCAATCACAAACAAACCAAATGACTGTGATATCTTCCCTGCTGCTTGTTCCCAGAATAGGGGAAACACAAAATATTAAGTATTTAGTAACAATTAAGGGCAACACTTTACAAGTACATTGTAACTATGTGTAATAACATGGTAATTATGTATGCGTACACATGTATTTACTGTGTAACTACAATGTAATTTTCATTTTTCATTTTTTCTCAAGCAACGGTCTATGGACATGGTGTCTACTTTGCTGTCAACGCCAGCTATTCTGCCCAGTCTAGATATTCATTACCTGACTGTAACGGTTTGAGGTACATGTATGTGGCCCGAGTTCTGACGGGTAGATACACAGTCGGAAACTCCACAATGAAAGTCCCACCTGAGCACTCTACCAAGGACACACATGACCGCTATGACAGCTTGGTGGACAATGCCCAAAATCCCACAATTTTCGTCACCTTTCACGATGACCAAGCTTACCCAGATTATCTAATAACGTTTCAGTAACTCTTTGTTAATGTGGAAGAACAAGCTGGATTGATTTTTTAAAATATGATTTAAAAGACTTGATTGTGCCAATATTACTGATAAGGCTTGGGACAGAGCTCCAAAGGCAGGGAGCATAAATAATGGCCCTCGTCCCTCCTGATTTTAGATGACTTCTACAAACTCCACAAAGTTCAACGTTTTCCTGTAAATATAAAGGTCCAATTATTAGCTTAAACAGCATATGTTTAAAATGTGTTAACTAAGGGCTCTCGTTACAAATCTTTAATTACCATTTTAGGGAATGTGTTTGGTTCAGACTGTTCTTGATCAATTAAATCAAGCATGCAGTTCATGAACCTTTTTTTAAACAGTTTTAGAGAAGATTATATGTTTATTTTCAAACACAAAATTATGAAAATGAAAACTTCTAACAGTGCATGTTTGTCTCCTTGTTCATTTCTGTCCATACAAATATGACAAAAAATAACTTTTGTATGGTTTAAAAGAGAGGTTGTTAGACCAGCTGCTGTTGAGATCAATTGAATCAAGCTCTGTGGCATGTCCTGCCCCATCGAGAGAAGTTTGGGGCCTCTATACATCATGTTGGCTGCTGAGGATTTGAGCTTGATTCAACTTGTCAAGACCCAAGGGACAACTAAAAAAGCGACCCTTATCAATGGTGATTTTACACCCATAAGGCCAACTTGTAATTATGTTAGAAGGCCAAGCCACTTTGTCTAAAACAGGAATGGAAGTAATCACATTTTAGAAGAACTAAATATTTTACAGAACTTAATATTCCTCAAACTGCTTATGTAAATGATAAATAAACAGACCATAACAGTTATTTTCTGTTAGTTGGTTTGCTTTTGTCCCTCCATTACCTTGCTATGATATTTGCAATCATTCAGAATCATTTGACTCATTCATGTTATCAAAGTCAATAGTTGAACCCTAACTCAACTCCAGGAGGTGAAGTAGGAGGGCAACTAGGCTGACATCAGAAATAATGACACAAGCTATGAGGGAAAAAGAGAAAGAGGGGACTTAATTAAGGTCTATACAATCATAAGTGGTATAAAGTTAACCCAATACACTACTTAAAATTTAACACAGAGAGAACAAGAGGGCATAAACAGCTGAGTATGTAAGCTTAGAACAGAAGGTATGTAATATGCATGTAATATGATACCAGGTGGTGTAGTATGATTTAAAACACTGGGAACATTTAACAAAGACTAGATTATGTGCTTCTGAATTAGTTCCCCCCAGTAGGGGAGAATAGTGTGCTAACAAGGGGCAACCCTTGATGGGCTGAATGGCATCCTCTTGTTTGTATATTTTTTGTAATGTTCTTACATGAAAGTTTAGCATAGTAAAAGCATGGTATGGTCTGATAAAACATAGTTAAATCATGCTAATGTTGAGTGAAAATGTATTGCTATTCAAATGAAAGAAAATGTGTTGGTAATGTTTAACCAGTTTGCTGGAGGTGACTTTGCCATAAATAAATGGTAAGGTAACTTAGGCTTTGATTGAAGTGATAAGGCACATGCAAGAAAGTATGGGAAAGGACAAATATTGTAACCACAGTAACCTTGTAAAAGAGATTAGTTTGTGGTTGATTGCCCTTCAGTGGAGTAACAGCTGAATAACACATTTTTATTATGATTAGTAAGATAACAGAATAAAAAACTGTAGTGACGTATGCGCTAAGCCTACTAGAGTATAAATACTAGGCATGGCGGTGACAAAGACAGAGAAGCTCCCAATACCTCCAGATCATCAGGACCATTGGTGTAGCAAATTAGTGATTGTCTAATTTTATTGATGACTTGAATAGGCCACACATGCAATGCATTTAAAATATTAAGAAAAAAGGAACACATAGCCACAAATGGTAAAATGCAGGAGACATTTTTGAAATTGTTTAAGATGCCTAATTAAAGCACAAAGTGGTCAAACATGTTTACATGAGTGCCTGTTGTTTCTATATCACTGAATATTGACCGAAAATTGAAATTCTCACACCCTGAGGTTTTCATGCAGGTAGGTATATAAAGGATATAAAATGCAACTGTATTGAGGTGTTCTAATAAATGTGCACACTACTGTATATACAAAATAGTTTAAAGAATGCTTGTAGTGGATAGCTATGCTGTACAATTTAATCAATATTTTCATAATACCAACCTGTTTAATATCTCTAGTTTTTGCTATTCATCATTTAATGTGCTTTTTAACTATTCCACCAAAAATGTCCTTTTTTAATAAGTGCTGCTACAGTTGTTGTCCCTGTTGAAACATTTTTTGATTTATATTATTTTCAAAACAGTTGCACAACCCTAGTGATAATTTCTAAAATCAGCTTTTAGAAGTGATTTTATTTTATTTTTTGTTGCTGCAAAACGTTTTACAAATAATGATCTAAGAAGTATATACATACATATATATATATATATATATATATATATATATATATATATATATATATATATATATACTGAACACGACATTACATGTGGACTCAACAGAAAAGAATGAACTAATGAACTAATTAAAACTATCAAAACATTGGGCCGCTGGCTCTTTGAGCATTTTTCACATTCTACTGCCTAAAAAATGCAATTCTAAATAAAAGGCATGTTTTCATGTTCAAATACACATACAACATTAATGTTACATAACACTATATATTTGTACAGGCGGGTCAAATCTTAACACATGTTAATAGCATATTCAGCACAGAGAATCAGCTATGAATGAATGGCAATTAATGCATGGCAATGAATGAACCTCAGGAAATCCGTGGCTGAGGGCAGCCCTTCCTCCAGGCTCTAAGCAGTCAACTCCCACAATAAAATGTCAGTGAAATACAGTATTATGAACCATTAATTCATTAAAAAACAAAAAAACAACAACAAAAAAAAACATGGTATTGAAATAATATTTCATAAATGTTCAGGGAGTATCCATCATGTATTTATTTATTAAAAATTGTAGTATTATACATACCCCTTCAATGTAGCGCTGAATCAGTACCTCTGAGAAATAGTAGCTGCTACGGCCAAAAGAGATGTGTTAAATACACGCCAGTAGCAATCCACAGCATTCGGTTATTCTGCAAGTATCAATAATTCATGTATCAATATTGTTAACTATCAATCTATGTTAAATGTAATGGTTTTTATTAATCATTCCATGTTGCCAAGAAGCTGATTCTCCGCGGACAGATCTGCTGTCCCACTGGTCCGTCCGCATTGGTGTTGTCGGGGTCTCTCTCCGAGTTTGAACCTTCTGATTCGGAGGCATACAGCTCGAATTGATAAGGGAGACAATCCCTGTTTTCTCTCTCTACATCAGATCCATCACTACATAATTCATAGTCATAAGAGGTGCCTGAAACTGATAAATATAGGCTACTCTCACTTTCACTGTCGCTGTCAGCCATACTGGCAGATGCAAGGAGCCTGCGGGTATCTCCCTCTGTGAGGTCACAGTCTCCTGGCCCCAAACCAGGAAATGGAGATCGCCCTCTGTGTATTTCTGGGTATTATTTGATTCATTGTAGCACGATTAAACATTATTTGGTAAAATTAATGTGACTATATGTTCAAGTAACACCTGTTAATATTATTTTGTATGTTTATGGTAACAGTCAAGTTATGTCATAGGCTCTTTACAACTTTAAAGAGCAAAAAAACACTCTTCCTGTCTGCTGGTGGCAGAGTAGTCCTATGTCTTCCCATGCCCGGAAGCGTTCTTGCCCATCCTGAGAGGTTTATTTATTTTTTTATTTCCCGGTCCCACCCGTTCCCGAGAGCTTCACTTCTGTACCATCCCATCCCACAAAATGTAACACCATTTTTTTCCCGTCTTCATGTCACTCTCTGATTGCTACCCCTCCCTTTTTTGGTACATGGGCAGGTAGCTGTCCCTCTTCCTTTTGGAGGGTCCAGACTTCCCGCAGACGAGGCACCAACCTGAGGCAGCGAGATAGGTGAGGTAGGTGTCCAGGCCGCCATCTTACAGCACTGGGAAGGAGGGGTGATCCATCTTCAGCATTTGCAAGGCCGGTGTTTGGAGAGCCTTCATTCGGAGTCATTCCTCACACGACTCCACTGCATCTTGAAAGAAGTCTTCCTTGAAGAGGTGGTCTCCCCATTTGCTCTCCTTGAAGCCGTGACCAAACTCCCCTCACGATCCGCACATAGGAGCCCCTTCTGCCTCCAACACGTGCTGCAGCTCGTCCATGCCCTTTCTATAGTCCATGTTTTTTTTTGTTCCTATTTCTTTTTTTTTTTTTTAAACCTGAAGTTCTGTCTCTGAGTCTCCTGGGGTCCTATCCTGCTTCTTAGACTATGTGTGACAGGGTAGCATCACTGGCAAGGCTTGTTACCTCCAGGGAGAGAGACTCAGACACAAGAAACTGCAGTTTAAGCACTATAGCACACTTTTAATACTACAAAAACAACTAGCAAATAGGTCCTGTCACCAAAATAAATGGTTGAAACAAAACACTACTTTACATTTGCACTGCAATACAGCACTGCACAGCACAGCACAGCTCATATCTCCAACACCAACGCCAACATTAACACTTCTGAATCACGTTTTCGTGCGCCATCGCAGCATTTTTACCCTAGCGAAATCAGCTGCACGCATATTTGCTAAATAGGGCCCATTATACAACATTTAAGATGCATTGAAATGGAAATTAGGTCATCTGCTCTACACCGATCTGCCTTGTTGACACTTTATTTAAGAGACAGGAATATTAGAAAGCTTGTGAGGTTTCAGGCAGAAAATCTACAGTACAAGTGCCTGCGACATTCATCGGTTAATCTACAAGCCTATTGCCAGCAAGTTCTAATTGACCAATTTCGCAAACTCAGTCTGGCTGTGCTTTCTAATTTACTGCTTGACATTTGTTTGCGTACCCCCCAGCCTGTCATATCAACATTGTCCCTTACCTTCGCATTATGGATTCTCTAAGTGTAGACCAGTCCAGGATTCGAGAGGAAATGTACTTGCAGGAATCGAAAAAAAAATCCATCTTACAAATGCCGCATTTTTTCATTTTACATCAATCCCTTCATCCCAGTCACTCAGTCACCAAACGTTTCTCATTTCAGTAATCCTCATCTCACAAATTCACAAGGTAGGAACCTGTAACGTAGCAAAATGGTTATGTCTTCTTGCATTGCATTACATAATCAAATTCAGGACTGTGTGTTCTTGCTTGTGCAAAAACCTGTGATGCATATCCAATGTGCCGTCAGGAGCATCACTGCCATTGAGCATAGCTGAATGCGAGAGCAGTCACACATCAGGATTTCAGAAAAAAATAAAATACATTGTTCATAGTCCGTTAATCCACAGGTTCATAGAACTTCGGCATAACATTCATACTTTACAAAGTTATTCTTTCTAAATGCTGCTTGTACTCGCTATCCTAGTAGGGTGATCAAATGTTTTGCATACCAGCAGTGGTGTAGTCCTAAATCCAAAAGTACCGGAACGCCAAAAAAATATAGATTTCTTAAACAAAAATTTTACAAACTCCTGTTTTATTTGTTCATTGAGCTTGAGATAACATTTAATAGAATGCATGCGTCTCTGTGGCAAAGTGGTTTGCAGTGCGCAGGTGTAGGGGTGATGCAGTGCTCAAGACAAGGACAAACAACAAGGTACTGGTGAAATGTAGGTTTATTTTGTAATCCAAAGTCTGATGACAACAGTAAACAATAATGGTAACAGGCAATACAGCATTGTTTATTGCTCCGTTAATCCACAGGTTCAGTCCCGAAATTATAGTCCTGGTATTTAAACACCCACAAATAACACAAACACCATCACAAGTCTACAGTGAGTGCTATAGTGCTCATGGTGCAAATACAGTTAATCGTAACACAAGTGCAGTGTTGTCCAGGTTTGGTGCTGGCCTTTAATAACAATAATAACAACAAACAAGTATATTTTAGACATGACGAAACAAACAAAAGCACGATAACAATATGGTTCTCCTTCTGGTTCAGCGTCAACCATAACAAAGGAACAGATCACCTCGCTACAAATCCTTATATACCGTCAATCACGCCCCCTTGGTTAACGATTGTAACTGCTCCTCCAATCCGCGGCTGCCACATTGTTTCCATTCCGGGTCGATGATTTAGTGTACCATAGCTCCGCCGCCTTTCTAGAGGGCCGACTTCTACCTAACCCTGGGAATTAATTGTCTGGCCATCCAGTCCAGGACACTCTGTTCCCTTTACACAGCGCCCTCACAGGGTTTTTTTTAATAAATGTGCTTTTGTAATATATATTAAATCTTAAATGTAAGTGTGTTTTTTGTAAGTGCGTTTTTTTTTCTCAAGTGCGAACTTGAGATCTTTCAGAACAGCCGGGATTTCTGCACCTTTGAAAGGTTTTTACATCTCTGATTTCTGGTAAATGGTATGCTGTCGATGTCCTAGATTCTTTTGGAGGCAGTGGATTTGTAAGTTGTTTTTTTTCTGTGGTGGATTGTCATCTTCACTGGATTCTGAGGATGAAGTGGTATTATTCTCTTCAAATAGAATTATTTGCTCTTCTAAGCGCATCTGAAAATGTAGGTATTGCTTAACCTCTTTACGTGGTACAGCCAATGTCTTGCATTGTGAATGGTACTGAAGCGATGAATTAGCTAATGCCAAATCAGCAATGTGCAAAATTACACTTAGTTAATTTATTTGTTTTGTAGGCGACTTTGCAACAAGCAATCTGTCGATCTATGCGACCAACTCTAATCATTGATTTGTTGTAGGCAGCAATCTTTTGTACTTTGGCCGGCACTAAGCAAATAGGCACAACTGTAAAAGCGGTGGGGGTCAAGGTTGCCCCAGTAGTTTCTACTAACTTGGCTTGTGTTTTTGATGCAAGTTCGATCCACTTTTATTGTGCCTGAAAAACACAAACCAAGTTAGTCGAAGCAATTGGGGCAACCCTGACCAGCACCAAGCAAATAGGCACAGAGCTCCTTTATTCTGTACCACAGTAGGGAGCAGCTTTCTGAGCCGATCAATGTATCGATCACAGCTGTCCACCGTGAGATGGGTCTGCCAGAATTACTTGGTTCCTTCGACTCACTGTGTTGAAACAAAGAACTGACGGACACGAAAGTACAGTTTTTGTTGACTGAGAATAGGCAAAGAGAATACGAAACCGTTTCACAAACTTGTGTTATTTACAAACGAACAACGTGTATGTATAGTACATATACTGCCCTAAAACTTTATAAGAAAGAAAGAAAGAAAGAAAGAAAGAAAGAAAGAAAGAAAGAAAGAAAGAAACACATATGGAAATGCCTTCTTTGAAGACAGGTTAGCTGAAACAAATTATTGTGGTACGCTGATGAGTGCTCTCTGTAGAGCATGGATCGGCAGCTTTCGTTTTCTTGTTTGCGACTAGAACCAGGATGGCTGAGTGGTTAAGGCGTTGGACTTAAGATCTAATGGACTAATGTCCACGTGGGTTTGAGACCCACTTCTGGAAGATGCAATTTTTATTGAAAAAAATAACTAATAATTATACAGAGGTTCTAGGATGTTTTGAAAATGTCTTCCTAATATACTATAGTGAGCACATTCAACAGACCATTGCTTCTGTAGTTTTGTTTGGTGAATATGAAATGAAACCACTGTAACTTGAAATTAGGCTTATCAGCATGTATAATGTGAAACGAATCTGTTCCAGTGCAGTTCAAATAAACATCTGACACAGTTTAAACAGAGGCAGGTGTGTTCATTCTAGCCCACGTTGCCTTCCAGATGATTACCACGAGCAGCTCCTGGTTCTTTGAAAATGGTTTAATGTTAAACCTCTGGATGCAACCTATGTGTAGTCGTGGCCGCGTGGTTAAGGCGATGGACTTGAATTTCATTGGGGTTTCCCCGCGCAAGTTTGAATCCTGCTGAGTACGTTAAATGTTTTTGTGCTCTGGTGACTGAAATTATAACCGCACATTTATTCATACAATTTAGCCTATACAAAATATTGATTGTATAGCCGTTAAACAGAGATTGAGTGTAGGCCTATTGCAATTCATTTTTATGTTTCATTTTATACTGCACAATACATTAAAGTGACCAAATAAATGCTGGGCAGTCTTCAATGACATTGTTGGGTAATAAAGTCATTTAAACCCTTCCATGAATGTAATATTGAAAATAGCTATATAAATAGTAGTTTTGAAGAAATTTAAAGTGCAGCAAGTAATAATTGAGACCTTTAAGCTTAACAAACCTTTAAGAATAAACAATGAAGACATACAAAAAGTGCACGTAGTCGGCAGGATTCGAACCTGCGCGGGGAGACCCTGATGGATTTTAAATCCATTGCCTTAACCACTCAGCCACGACTACTTTGTGCCCAATTAAACCGTGGAGATAGCAGATATCAAGATTTATAAACATATCACACAAATACAAGTTCATTTTTAATAAAACATTGACTCGAAACCACAATCCCTGGTTTAGGAAGCCAGTGCCTTATCCTTTAGGTAACTGGGGCACTTTCATATAGATAGTAGTCAGCGTGACAATACATGACCAGAGGGAAGAAAGCACTTATTTCCCTGTCATTTAATTGCCATATTATGCATGTGGGGAATATGCGGGAATCCCGATAATAGTATTTTAATATTTGAACAAAGCAATCGGTCGCTTTAATTAGCGCATGGTTTAATAACTATTGAGTGTTAACAGTTGTTAATTGACTTGCTGCAAAGTGAACGTTTTGAGCTCAATTTTTAAGAGACTTCAAGCACTGACTTTCATGCAGCAGCTGGCAGTATTGATCTATTTCCAAGGGCTTTACCTTTTGGTCTTTCTGGGCAGAATAAAAATTGTTCAGCACATCACTTTGCAGTTTTTTATGAAATCTAAAAAGCACCGTCCCTGGGTGGGCTTAAACCACCAACCTTTCGATTAACAGCCAAACGCGCTAACAGATTGTGCCACAGAGACCTGTCTAGCCCAGAGGTTAGCGGTATGAACTTGCACCCTTAAGGACCCTTGTGCCCACAGACGGCACAGCAGTATCTACCACATTAATGCGGTAGAATCTGGTGAAAGTATGCGGCGTAGCACAGCTAGCCGCAGTACAAATATCAGACATCGAGGCACCTTAGAAAGGGCCCAAGATGTAGCCAACCCTCTAGCTGAGTGTGCGGCTACCCTATCAGGTGGTGTAAGCCAGCACCATTACACACAGTCGAGACTGTGTCCACAATCCAGCTTGACAGACGCTGCTTAGAGGGGCTGTCCTAGGGTCCGTGTTCCGTGACCGACAAAGAGCTGGTCAGATTGGCGCAGCGCTCTTGTCCTAAGCATGAAGCATCTCAATGCCCACACTGGGCAGAGAAAATTAAATCTCTCATCCTCCGTTGAAGCAACGGAGGTGGATGAAAAGACTCCAGTTCCACAGACTGGTTAATGTGGAAAGCTGTAATCACCTTGGGGAGGAAAGCGGGGTTGGTGCGCAGCAACACTTCGCTTCCATCCTCCCACACACGCATGCAGGAGCTGTGCACAGACAGCACCTGCAGCTCAATGATCCGCCTTACGGAGGTGATAACTAAGAGGAAGGCTGTCTTCATAGACAGATACTTCTGCTCAATGGAGTTTAAGGGCTCAAACAGGCCTTCGTGAGAGCCTCTAGTACAATATTGAGGTTCCATTCGGGGAGAACAGTCCTCCTAGGAGGGCATAATCACAGTGCGCCTTTAAGGAAAAGGGTAGCCAAAAATGCGCACCCGGAGACAAAGAATCTACGGGGGCATGGCAAGCAGAGATAGCCGCTGAATACACCTTCAAGGGCTGGCTATGCAACAGCTGTCATAGGGTCGAAAACCACATTCTCCTGGCCACCTGGAGAACTGACGCTTTCTGTAACCCGACTTTTCCTAGAAAAGCCGGGAGCAGCGGTATAGGCGGGAAAGCGTACAAAAAACGCTTTAGACCACTCGTGGGCTGCTCTCAGTTCCCACGCATTACGTCCAGCGACCCAACCAGGGTCCACTAACTCCTCCACCTGCCCAGACCGGCCCCCCAACCAGAGTTGGGTGCTTCTGTCTTCACCAATTGACAGTTGTGTATGACTCCTATGCTTGCGCCTTCGCTCAGAAGAGAGGCTTGCTTCCACCAGCGTAGGGCTTCCCAGCCTAGGCGAGACATGGTCAGCTGATGGTGTCTGTCGCGCTTGGGGTGCAGCCTAAGGCACTGAGCCACACTTGGATCGGGCGCTTGTGGAGTAACCCTAGTTGGGTGGGTGATGAAGCTGAGGCCATCAGACCCAATAGTTTTTAACACAACACCAATTATACTGTGAACCCTTGTTGAACAGGGCCAGACAGTTGCAAATGGCAGTTGCTCTGTCGTCCGACAGGTTGGCTTGCACTGTGTGGGCCACTGCTCCTTCCTGCGACTGGGCAGATCAACCAGTCGTTCAGCTAATTCATCACCCTGATCACTTGCAGCCGCAAGGGAGCTAGGATGGCATCCATGCACTGAAACGTGCAGGGGCTAAGGAGAGGTTGAACCATAGCACAGAAAACTCAGGACGCTCCCCTGTAAGGCGAAGCAGAGATACTTCCTGTGCACTAGATGAATAGCAACGTGGAATCCGCGTTCTTTCAGCCCAGTGTGATAAACCATTCGCCCGGCCGGACAGCCTGGCGAGTACGGCAGATGCCAGCGCGTAACATCCAGGGCAACCACCGGAGCAGGCGGGGTCAGCTCCGGGACCGGCTTTATTGGCTGAGCTAGGGCCACAGCAAGCTCTCAGGCACCAAGGGTGCAGACGCACCGAGGACACTGAGTGAGGTAGAATACAGTACTGGTGCACCGCTTCGGGCACCGAGTGCAGGTGTTATTCACATACTGTGGTACTAAGCACTCAGGCATGGAGCATCTAAACACCGAGGCCGCTGACTGGGGGCGCCAAGCCTTAACCGCGTGAAGTCAACACAACCTGGGGTAGCGCATAGCATACATCGGGGTGGATACCCAGACTCGAGTGGCTGAGCTAGGCAACCAGGAGAGCAGTACAGGGGAGTGCACGGTTTTGCACCATGGTGCAGAGCGGCGATAGCAGGGTTCTGGACCACGTGCAGTCATACAACGTGGAGGCTGTGTGGTCCAGTGGTTAAAGAAACAGGCTTGTAACCAGGAGGTCCCCGATTCAAATCCCAGCTCAGCCACTGACTCACTGTGTGATCCTGAGCAAGACATTTAACCTCCTTGTGCTCTGTCTTTTGGGTGAGATGTAATTGTAAGTGACTCTGCAGCTGATGCATAGTTCACACACCCTAGTCTCTGTAAGTCGCCTTGGATAAAGGCGTCTGCTAAATAAACAAATAATAATAATGGGGCAGCGCATAGCGTATGCCAGGGTGGAGCACAGGGTCAAGGAGCTGCAACCTGTTAATTCTTTTTAAGTGCAAAGGCAGTAATAGGAACATACAGGCTTATACCCAGCCATTCGGCTATGGGAGAAACACATTCACCATGCCAGGCGGGTGAACAAGCTCGCCGAGTAGGCGGCTGAAACAAGCCGGCAGATTCAACTCAACCGCGGGACACAGCAGAGCTGGGTTCCCATGGAAGAATCAGCTTATTATTTATTTCTAACTGCCGGGCAGTAAGAAACAAACGCGCACACACACCACAGAAGCTGTGTGGGTAAAAATAACAGACACCACGGCAACGCGGTTAACTGATTTTGTTTTGTTTTTCCAGCCCACCGAGTATGTGGGCTGAAGCAAGCCTGCGTATGTAACTCAACAGCGGGGCGCAGCAGAGTTGCCGTTTGATATCATACTACATTTTATTTATTTATTTATTTATTGATTTATTTATTATTTTTTTATTTATTTTTCTAAACTGCAAGGCAGTAAAGAAAACACACACACACACACAACAGCAAGGTTGTGAGGGTAAAATAGCAGTCACCACGGCAGCGAGTGTGACTGCTTTTAAACAGCGCACCGAGTAGGCGGGCTGAGACAAGCCAGCAGAAACCGCTTAACAGCGGGGCCAGCAGTGCTGGGTCCCAGTGGAAATAACACTGTATTATTTAAACTGCAAGGCAGTAAAGAAACGAAAATACACACCCTGCACGCAAGCTGTGCGGATAAAAATAATAGTTACCACGGCAATGCGGGTAACTGATTTTGTTTTGTTTTTTACCAGCCCACCGAGTAGGCGGGCTGAAAGAAGCCGGCGTAAGCATCTCGACAGCGGGGCTCAGCATAGCTGGGTCCTGATGGAGGAATCGCGCTTGTATCTTTTTTATTATTTTTAACGCAAGACAGTGAAATAAAACCACACATACATGCACACAACAGCAAGCTGTGAGGGTTATAAAGCAGACACCACGGCAACTCGGGTGAACTGAATATTTTAAGCGCACCGAGAGGGTGGGCTGAGGCAGTCCAGCAGAGTCAATTCCACAGCGGGGCACGGCAGAGGGGCCCGGTGGAGAAACACGTGTCTCTTTTTCTTTTAAACTGCAACATTATTATTATTTTATTCCTTAGCAGATGCCCTTATCCAGGGCGACTTAATAGCAGAGGAAAACAGAAAACAGTGATCGCTGTAAGGCTTTCAGCAGACTGCAATCGCAAAGCCTGGTCAGCGTGAAGCATGTAGGGGGGGGGCGAAGCCGCGGTGGGTGAAGTTTTTCATAAGCAAAAATTACAGTTTATAAGAAGGAAGGAAAGAGAGAGAGTACACCGACCGCACATGAACCGACTCACCGCAGCTGTCAGCTTCGGCCGGCGGCTCCGCTTGGACGGGGATACGGCAGTACCTAGCCCCGAGGAAGGGAGCGCGGCTGGGTCACTCGACAGCGGGGATACGGCCAGGCCTGGGCCTGAGGAGGATACTTGTGTAACTCTCTTTAGGAAAAGACAACTCACTCACGGGTGGCTGCACAAACAGCCGCTCACATACGACAGACAGTAAAAGAGAGCGCCCACCAAGGGGTCTTTTTCAAGAGTCGTTGATTCCAGGAAAGCGGCAAGCCAGCTTTCAGCACGAATGCTAGGAACTACAATCAACCCGAATCGACTCGAGGGCTCTTCCTATCAACACGCTCAGTTCTAAACACAGAGGTCTTACCTTACCGTCTTGAGAAGGAAAAAGAGAGAGATCTTCCGGTGAGTGACGGTTTTGTACCCTCGGTAGGCGGGACCGAGTGCGTCATCACAGGAAGGGGCCTTCGGCAGCTCTGATACAGACAGCTCAGTATTACCTACCTCTCGGGCAGGGAATATCCTTTACTTAATGTTGGTGTTCGTCTTCGACTTGAAAGGGAACGAATGCTGCCGATACATGCTCTACAGAGAGCACTCATCAGCGTACCACAATAATTTGTTTCAGCTAACCTGTCTTCAATGAAGGCATTTCCATATGTGTTTCTTTCTTTCTTTCTTTCTTTCTTTCTTTCTTTCTTTCTTTCTTTCTTTCTTTCTTTCTTTCTTTCTTTCTTTCTTTGTTATAAAGTTTTAGGGCAGTATATATACTATACATACACGTTGTTCGTTTGTAAATAACACAAGTTTTTGAAACGGTTTTGTATTCTCTTTGCCTATTCTCAGTCAACAAAAACTGTACTTTCGTGTCCGTCATTTCTTTGTTTCAACAGTGAGTCGAAGGAACCAAGTACTTCTGGCAGACCCATCTCACGGTGGACAGCTGTAATCGGTACATTGATCAGCTCAGGAAGCCGCTCCCTATTGTGGTACAGAATAAAAGAGCTCCGTCTGCACAGTAAGAAAGCAAAGTTGTACAAGAGCAATGCAGCGCTGCTGCAAGCGACAATGATAAGTACTGTCTTTGCCACTATTGGATTTTTCTTTATCACATAGAGTGCATTACATATCATATTTTGTTACCAATAGAAGTTCAGATAAATACCTGTTCATGCAAACGTATTTATTGGGTTGGCAGTAAGCAGTATGATTAAGAAATTAGAAGTTGTGTGTGGATACTGTAACAAATAGATATGCCTTTGTTGAAAATGTGTCAATGAGTAAGGGGAAGATAAAGAAGATCCCGAGGTACTGTTAAAAAAAATTGAACAGATTTGTCTTCCTGTAAAAAATGTAATTTTGGACAGACACGTATTCAATACTACAAATCAGAAGCCAGATGAACTGATACAATCATATGCTTCTACATTAAAAATACTAGCAAAAAAATGTGAATTTGGTATTTTAACAGATGAACTTATTAGGGATCGGATAGTATGTGGAATACAAAGTGATGGCGTACGCAAGCAGTTGCTTAGGGAAAAACAATTGACGTTGGAATCTGCAATAAATATCTGCATGTTAAATGAACAGTCTGGGAAAAGTACAAAGGAACTGAGAAAAGAGGCGGCAGTTTTTTCATTACAAGGTTCACTATGCTCAGACTGAAATGGTCAGCAACCATTTGAAAGGGGTAAGTGTCCTGCATTCAATAAACGCTGTGATAACTGTGGAAAATGGAATCATTTTGCAAAATGTTGTAGATAAAGGCCTGTCAGTAATGTTAAGCCACTAACAACATACTATGCCACAAAATATGCCACAGTTAATTACCAGCCTAGGTTGAGAAATGTGAAGAGAGTAAATGAGCTGGAATTAAAACAAGGTGATGAGCCCATTGAAACATTTTACTGTGAAAGTGTGGATATTACAACTGAAAAGAGGGAAATTTTCACAACCCTTACAGTTGCTCGCAATAATATTCAGATTAAAGTCAAGGTGGACACTGGTGCAAAATGTAATGTCTTGTCAAAAATACTGTTAAAAAAATAGAGCAACATATTTTAGTGGATGCCACGAAAAAAGATCATCTTGTGGCATATGGAGGACAGACAATACAGACAGAAGGTACTGTAATATTAAACTGCACACGTGAAAACTTTCAATTTCATGTGGTGGACCAGGATGTTAGACCGATACTGGGTCTGCCTGATAGTATTGTGTTGGGACTAATACATCTTGGGCCAGATGTATATACAATACATCAACAAGCGACAGAGGTTGAGGAATATAAAGACCTTTTTGATTGTGATATAATTGGGAAACTGCCTGCAATTTATCATATGAGACTGGATGATTCCGTACCACCTACAGTGTGTGTGTCTAGGAGAGTACCTCTTGCTATGAAAACAAAAATAATAGAGGAATTACATAGAATGACAAAGTTGGGTGTCATAGCTCCCATAGAAGAAGCCACTGAATGGGTGTCTGCAATGGTAGCAGCTGCGAAAAAAGTTTGCACAATCAGGATTTGTATTGATCCAGTAAACCTGAACAAGGCATTACTTAGACCATATCATCCAATGAAGACAGCTGAGCAAGTAATAGCAGATATGCCCAATGCAAAGATATTTAGCATTTTGGATGCCAAATGTGGATTCTGGCAAATTCCCCTTGATGAAGAATCGTCAAAATTGACAACATTTATGTCGACACTGGGCAGATACAAATTTCTACGTATGCCGTATGGTATCTCTACTGGCAATGAGGTTTTCCAGAGATGTATGGAGCAGCTGTTCGCTGGACAACCTTGTGAGATCATTGTGGATGATAGTCTTGTCTGGGGCCGTTCAGTTCAAGAGCACGATGAGCATTTGTGTATGGTCCTCGATAGAATTAGAGCTATCAATTTAAAGTTAAATCCTGCTAAATGTAAGTTCAGAGTGAGTGAAGTTCATTATGTTGGTCATCTGTTGACTGATAAAGGTGTAAAGCCAGATCCAGAAAAAACTAAAGCAATCTGGCAGATGTCGCAACCTCAAGATAAACATGGATTGCAGCATTTTTGGGGTATGACAAATTACCTGTCAAAATTCATCCCATGTTATAGTGAAGTTACTGCACCTCTGCGTCAGCTCCTCCATCAGGATGCAGAATGGAGCTGGCAGGAACAACAAAGTAATGCCTTTACCAAGCTTACAGAATTACTCTCGAGCTCACGTGTGCTACAATATTTTGATGTCCAGAAACATGTAGTGTTGTCAGTAGATGCTTCTCAGCATGGGCTTGGGGCGGTTTGTATTCAGGATAGTAGACCAGTAGCTTTTGCAACAAGAACTTTGACAGACACTGAGACTAGATATGCTCAGATCGAGAAGATGCTTCTTGCCCTCGCCTTTGCATGTCGGAAATTCCATGACTTCATCTATGGCCGTCCTGTGACTGTTGAAACAGATCATCAGCCACTCATTACAGTGCTTAGAAAACCACTACATACTGCTTCACCACGGCTGCAAACAATGATGCTCAAGTTACAGCGCTATAATCTTGATGTGATTTATAAACGTGGTAAGGAGTTGTAAGTGGCTGATGCTCTCTCACGGTATCATTTATCCACCACTGAGCATACTGAACATGAAGAGGATTATGATATTATGACGATTCAAGTGCTGTCATCAAGAAGAATTGATGAACTTAAAAATGCAATAAAGTCGGATGAACTGTGTAAAAAGCTCATTAGTATTATCCTGAATGGCTGGCCTGAGTCTTCAAGACATCTCTCTTGTGACGTTCGTGCATTTTATGCCATGAGGGAGGAACTGACAGTGCAAGATGGACTGATACTGCGTGGTCAGAGATTTGTAATTCCATATTCTCTGCAAGCATATTACACCCAGCAGCTGCATTAAGGACATCCAGGTGTTGTAGCAACAAAACGCAGGGCAAAAGAAACCATGTTTTGACCTTCAATGTATGGTGAAATAGACAGAGAGGTTTCCAGGTGTGTATCCTGTAATGCCCTCAAGCCTCATCAGATGAAGGAACCTATGCAATTACATGAGATTCCTGATTTGACATGGCCAATCACTGCTGCAGACATATTTGAATGTAATGGAAAAGAGCATTTGGTTCTAGTTGATTCATTTTCTGGATGGTTTGAAATGGACTGTTTACCAGACATGAAAAGTACAACAGTGATTGGAAAACTTAAGAGGCACTTTTCTGTGCATGGGATTCCACAACAGCTGATGACAGATAACGCTAGGCAGTTTATAAGCAGAGAATTTAAGGAATTTGCGCATACATAGGACTTTGAACATGTTACAAGTAGCCCTCTGTACCCACAATCAAATGGGTTGGCAGAGCGGGCAGTGCGCTCTGCTAAACATCTTATTGAAAAATGTTTATGGGACAAATCAGATATCTATGCTGCTTTGCTTAATCTGCGAAATTTACCAAGAGAAGGTTTACCCTCACCAGCACAGAGAATGTTTTCCAGATGTACTAGAGCTATGATTCCTGTGGCTAAAGTTCTGTTGCGACCAAAAGTGGAAACCCGAGTGAAAGAAGCTCTTGTAAAGAAAAGACAGAGAGGTAAAGGATATTATGACCGAGATGCAAGGAAACTCAGCCCATTGAAACCAGGGCAAGTGATAAGAATGCAAACAGCACAAGGCTATGATAAACTAGCTGTTGTGCACAGTAGAGCACCACAACCTAACAGTTATTATGCTGATGTGGATGGTAAAACCTATGTGAGGAATAGGCGTCACCTGTTGCTGGTGCCAGAGACATATCAACCTAGTGCTGCCCCAGCAGAAGTGACAAGTCCACAGTCTGCGTCTTTTATGACAGAACAGATGACATCTCAGCCTGTGACCAACACAGCACCCCTTAAGTAATTCTGGCAGACCCATCTCACGGTGGACAGCTGTAATCGGTACATTGATCAGCTCAGGAAGCGGCTCCCTACTGTGGTACAGAATAAAGGAGCTCCGTCTGCATAGTAAGAAAGCAAAGTTGTACAAGAGCAATGCAGAGCTGCTGCAAGCGACAATGATGAGTACTGTCTTTGGCACTATTGAATTGTTCTTTATCACACAGAGTACATTACATATCGTATTTTGTTACCAATAGAAGTTCAGATAAAAACCTGTTCATGCAAACGTATTTATTGGGTTGGCAGTAAGCAGTTTGATTAAGAAATTAATTTGTGTGTGGATACTGTAACAGATAAATATGCCTTTGCTGCAAATGTGTCAATGACTGCAAATTTGGTGGAATATTTTTCATGGGGTTTTACTGATCAAAAATAGGGACGTCCTTAGGAAGTAAATTCCCAGGTGCCTGATTAATCTGAAATATTTGGTTTCCACTGCATCTATTTACACACACTCAGTTTTTAGATGCACCGATGTTATCCAACAAGACATCTTATGTTGTGCAGCAATAATGGACTGCATAGATGTTCTATCCCTTGTTGCTTTCTTCGTAGGTGTGGTCTCTCGGCTGTTCTGCGCCCACGCGCTCATTCTGCAGCATCTCGGTCCTGTAAGCGGTTGTATGGTTGTAGATAGGGCTCTGTGGCGCAATCGGTTATCGCGTTCGGCTATTAAACGAAAGGTTGGTGGTTCAAACTCACCCAGGGACGGTGCTTTTTGGATTTCATAGAAAACTGCAAAGTAATGTGCTGAACAATTTCCTCGGTTAATCCATGTTAACAAAAGAGAAACCCAAAGTTGTGTTATTTAATTCAAAATGAAGAAACAAACAAAAAAAAACCTGACTCATCCTGTCTCAAAAATTGACCTCTAAAACGTTCTTAAGATTTCTCCCAAATTCGTTACTTAAAAATGACATTGCCGCCTTTTTTTTATTCTGCCCAGAAAGACCAAAAGGTAAAGCCCTTTGGAAATAGATCAATAATGCCAGCTGCTGCATGAAAGTTAGTATTTGAAGTCTCTTAAAAATTGAGCTCAAAACGTTCACTTTGCAGCAAGTCAATTAACAACTGTTAACACTCAATAGCGGTTAAACCATGAGCTAGTTAAAGTGACCGATTGCTTTGTTCAAATATTAAAATACTATTATCAGGATTCCCGCATATTCCCCCCATACATAATATGGCAATTAAATGACAGGGAAATAAGTGCTTTCTTCCCTCTGGTCGTGTATTGTCATGCTGACTACTATCTATATGAAAGAGCCCCAGTTACCTAAAGGATAAGGCACTGGCCTCCTAAACCAGGGATTGTGCTTTCGAGTCAATGTTTTATTTAAAACGAACACTTGTATATATACTATACATACACGTTGTTCGTTTGTAAATAACACAAGTTTGTGAAACGGTTTTGTATTCTCTTTGCCTATTCTCAGTCAACAAAAATGATAGGTTGCGGATGCAACCCCGGTTCCCTGAAAGAGAAAATAACCATCAAGTATGGGATATTGCCGTCAGGCAGTAGCGATTGGCTGAGCTTTCATAGCAAAGCTGCCGATAGGCCTCTGCGCGAGCTGCCACGTAAGCCCGCCCCCTTGGGAGCTTACTATACGCAGCACGCAGAGATTCACTTCCTCTTTTGCTCTCCAGGCCGTGAAGGTTTCCGGGGCGACCTGCGGCTTGATGGTTATATTCTCTTTCAGGGAACCGGGGTTTCATCCGCAACCTATCGTTCCCTTTCAAGTCGAAAATAACCATCAAGTATGGGAACAGTGTACCCAAGCCGTCCCGAGGGAGGATTCTCGGCAGTAGGACAGACTTACGTCATAACGCAACTGCGTAGGTAATACATCTACGCATATGCGGAGTTGCGCCTCAGCGTCTATGCTCGCAATGACACCTCTCCTAAGGTGGAATAGTCAACACCATGCTGTCAACCACTCTATACGTCCGCATCCTGAGGCATCATAGAGTGTAGTACAGATGCTCCAAATAGTGGAGCAGAGGAATCCAGTACGTTTAACTGGTAAAACCTCATGAAAGTATGCGGTGTAGCCCAACTGGCTGCAGCGCAAATGTCAGACACCGGCACCCCTCTAAAGAGGGCCCAGGATGTCGCCATACCCCTAGTGGAATGCGCCGTCAACTGCCCTGGTGGCGGAAGGCCTGCAGATTCATAAGCTAATTTAATAGCATCCACTATCCAGTGGGAAAGGCGTTGTTTAGACAACGGCTGACCCAAAGTCCTAGAACCATGGCATATGAACAACTGTTCTGTTTGCCTCACAGTCACTGTACGGTCCATATAACACCTCAATGCCCGCACGGGGCAGAGCATGTGTAACCATTCTTCCTCCGGGGAAGAAAAAGGAGGAGGATGGAACGCCATCAACTCGACTGGTTGGTTCATATGAAACGGGGATATGACCTTGGGTAAAAAGGCCGGATTTGGACGCATGGAGACCTTAGAACCATCTCCTGCGAAACGAGTACATGAGGAATGCACTGAAAGTGCGTGTAACTCGGCCACGCGTTTTGCTGATACCACTGATAGCAAATACGCAGTTTTCAGAGACACGAGCTTCATGTCCACGCTGTGGAGAGGCTCAACGGTGCCTTGGTAAGGGCTTCTAGCACCACGTCAAGGCTCCATGACGGTAAACTGGTTGTCCTTGTAGGCCGCAAACGTCTTGCGCCCTTCAGGAACTGCGATGCCAGAAAATGGCAACCTGGTGATAAACCGTCAATGCGTACATGGCAAGCCGATATGGCGGCTAAATACACTTTAAGTGTAGAGGGAGATTTCCCTTCATCTAACAGTTTCTGCAGAAACTGTAATATCACTGCCATGGGGCAGGATATTGGGTCATGGCCCTGCGCCAGACACCAATCTTGAAACAACTGTCACTTGTACGTGTACTGCGACCTAGTAGAGGGTGTTCTAGCACTCTGAATGGTCGAAATCACCACCGTCGAGAGCCCTAAGGCTGACAGGCGCTCCCGTTCAGGGGCCAAGCCCATAGCTGAATGAGCTTGGGGTTCGGGTGATATAGCCCTCCGTGGGCTTGGGACAACAAGTCCGCTCGCAGAGGGAGCTCCCTCGGCCGACCGTGCAACAACTGCACCAGGCTCGGGAACCATATTCTCCGAGGCCACCGAGGAGCGATCAGAATCACTGTTGCTTGCTTTACCCTGACCTTCTCTAAGAAGGCGGGGAGCATCGGAATCGGTGGAAACGCATATAGCCCTGGCGGACATTCGTGAGCCAGTGCATCGACTCCTAGGGGGCTGTTGAGATCCTTTACTGAGAACCATAGGGGGCAGTGCGTGGTCTCTTGCGAAGCAAAGAGATCCACCTGCACTGTGCCGAACCATTCCCAGATGCGATCTACCACCTGAGGGTGGAGACGCCATTTGCCGGCAAGAGGGCCCCTGGATAGGAGATCTGCTGCATAATTGACTCTGCCCGGTAGGTGAACTGCACGCAGAGAGGTTAAACGCCATTGTGCCCATAGCAACAGCCGTGCTACCATCCGGTGAAGACTGGGGGACCGCAAGCCGCCCTGGCGGTTGTTGTACACCACAACTGTGGTGTTGTCTGACCGCACTAACACATGCTTGCCGAGAAGCACTGGCAAGAAGTGCCGGAGGGCGAGGTCCACTGCTCTGAGCTCCAGAGCATTGATGTGGGCTGACCTCCAGGGTCCTGACCACACTCCATGGGTCCCTGTTCCGTTCCAGACTGCTCCCCAACCCTGGTTGGAAGCGTCAGTCATGATGACCTGCCTTCTGAAAATGGGACCCAAGTGTACGCCTTGGCGGAGGTTTGACGGAACTTTCCACCAGCGTAGCGCTTCCCAGCAGGCTCGGGATACCCTTAGCCTGCGGTGTTTGTCTCTCCGCGGATGCAACGTGAAGGCATTGAACCAGGCCTGCAGAGGTCTCTGGTGTAGTAAGCCCAAAGGAAGGGCCTGCGAGGCGGCAGCCATCAACCCCAGCATGCGCTGACACAGCTCCATGCTGACTGTTTCTCTCAACGTGAATAGGGAGAGACACCGCTCTATTGAGGCAACTCTTTGTGTTGACAGGGTCGCTTCCATGGACACTGTGTCCAGATGTAGACCCAAGAATTCGGTCTGTTGGCTCAGCACGAGGCGGCTATTTTTTGAATTGATCTTCAGACCAAGCCGCTGAAGATGGTCTGTAACCATCACTGTGTGCTGTGCCACCTGCTCCTTCGACTGTGCGCAGACGAGCCAGTCGTCCAGATAATTCAGCAGTCGGACACCTTGAGCCCGCAAGGGAGCTAGAATGGCATTCATACATTTGGAAAAGGTTCGAGGAGCTAGTGACAGGCCGAACGGAAGGACACAATACTCGTATACCCTGCCCTGAAATGCGAAACGCAGATACTTCCTGTGACCCGGGCAGATGGGAACGTGAAAGTATGCATCTGTCAGGTCCACGGTGGTGAACCAGTTGCCGTGTCGGACTGACTGAATGATGTGCCTGTGCGTAAGCATCTTGAACGATAACACCCGCAGGTATTTGTTCATTACTCGCAGATCTAAAATAGGACGGAGCCCGCCGTCCTTTTTGGGCACCAGGAAGTATTTGGAATAGAACCCCTGGTCGATCAGAGCAGGGTCTACTTGTTGAATGGCACGCTTGCTGAGCAATGCCTGTATTTCCACATTCAGAGCTGAGGACTGAACCGAGT